>JBAWJQ010004712.1:0-161916 GCA_037783105.1 Bactrocera zonata
CCTCATAGCTACTGCTATTTTTACCAGCAATGACGTCACTTTTCATATTCACACCTTCAACTTGTACATGTCTTCGATATTTTCAGGCGGCTGTCATTCGCCACACTTCGAAGATAAATTTTGTTGACAAAACTGTAACACCGGTAGTTGAGTGTTGTTATTATGTGTTATACAGTGCAGCGCACTTTTGCGTGACGATCTAATTTCAACCAGCATACACGAACATTAGTACGTCTGCGGCTACGTCTACATACATCCACACGTCTGCGGTGTCTTCGAGTGCGTACACATTTCAAGGCGTTCACACCGGCCGCGTTCGACCGCAGTTTGGGCCACTTTTGTCGTCTTGTCGTCCAGTGAGCTTATAGTCGAGACACTAAATATCTGACACTTTTGCGGCGACCACAAGCAACAACAATGGATTGAGTATTTTCGTAATTGTTATTTGACTGTGAAATGCTCGGTCTAGTTGGCTATTGTAAATTTGTTGTTGCTGCTGCACTGCATTGCTACCAAATTACTAAGATGAGCGTATTGTTATGCAAATTAAGAACAATAACTCAGACGGTTGCTGCCGTCATACGTCATTTTGTTGTTGTTAAAGTTCTGTTAAAGTTGTTTTGAAGGAAAATTTATTTTATTTTCTTCGTTTATTTTAAGTAAGTTAATAAAAAGTCAACTTAAGTTATAAAATAACTCTAATAAATAACTCTTCTTCAGAAAAGCAATCCTTAAATATGTGAAAATAGGTACAAGGAATGGAGTTGGATAATTGACATATCTTAACTGATATCTTAACTGTAGTCGAGGCTCGATACTGTGTTGCCTCCCAAACAACACCTTAGTACAAAGTAGTCAGAATTAAAAAAAACTTAATTGTTTTTTGCATTTTCGTTAAGTGTAATACCTTAAAAATATTTTTTAAAAATTTTACGTTGATCGAACAATTAGTTTTTGAGTTATTCGACAAATAACAAAGAGAGCTCGGGCACTTCAAAGTGCTAGTGTGAAACTTTAAACGTGTTTTTCTCAAAACTATGTTTTTTTGAACTGGTGACCTGTAACTCGGAAACTGCTCAGTAGATTTTAATGAAATTTATAAAGCTTTTAGAGTACATAATAAACTCGGGCCTGATCGAAGGTCTTTTTTTTTAAATTTCGATTTTTAAGACCAATTAACTGTTGATTCTCCAAGGACTTATGGTTGTCACCGCAAGTACCTTTTTTGTACCTTGCACAACAACATAACTTTGGAAATTAAATTTGTTTAGAAATTTTCGTGGCTTCAAGTCAACACATTCTATAATAATGCCATACAAAAAAAAAATACTGAAAATTCTCATTTTTTCGTGCCTCTGACTAGCCCCAACCCCTTAAATTAAAGGACCAAAAATTAGGATTTTGCGACTGAAAAAAAGTCGACTCAATATTGTGTTTCGTGTCTTAAATAATACTTTATTTTTTATAATGAACTCTTTTATAGTAAAATCTGATATTTGCTCAAATAGCTGTAAAGAACTTCAGAGTAAAATGGCAGAATTTAGTGGCGAAGTCTAGCCAATTTGAGACATTTATCGATTTTCAAGCTTTAAATAAATTAAACTAAAAATGAATAAGCTCTACTATAAACCATGTATTTTAGCTAAAGTAGGCTGAGTCATTTTCCACAGACATGTATGATAATACATTTGAATATTGTGCTAGGGCCCCACTTACTCTGTCTGTTGAAGGTGTGGGAATATGGAATTATTTTCATGTCTCTTACAAATTGCAACTAAAGTTTCTGCCTTTCAATTATTACTATTATATTTTTTCTGCCAAGCAAAATTATGCGCTCTTTCACTTTCAACTGGCGCACACAGTTTTCTTTCTCTCGACTTCCAAGTGCAAATATTCGCACTTTCCATACCGCAATTGAAATGAACCTTTCACTTATACACACACACGTATATATTCCGTAAGCGCCAGCGATGCGCACAATTACCACAAGAGCAACAGCAGACAGTCGTCTGCACGAAAGCTAACAAATCGAAACGGCAAGCAGTAAACAAATCTGCAAATACTTTATAGCCAAAATATATATAAATATAAATGTATAAGTATGTATATTTGTTGCAAGTCGCTGCCGCCACTTGGAAATTAAAAGTTTGGCAAACTTGAAATCCGCGCTTTTCCTTTCATTGCGAATTTTCGCTCGTAAATCAAAAAGCAAGTTGCTCGCTTAAGTCTTTAGTGGCGAAAAGTGAAAAAACTTTTACCCGCCACAGTCTCTGGTGTTGCATCATGCTACATGCCACATGCGACACGTTCAGCATTCAGCGTTTAGCGTGCAAGTGACACTTTCGGCGCTGTTTTCCCGCCGCCGCCGTTGTCACCAAACGCTTCGAGTTGCAAGCAACTGCTGCTGCCACAACATGTAATGTGTTACCAATTTCCATGACAATTAATCAAATCTTAGCATATAACGTGCAATAATAAATAAATAAAAATGCATCTTTCGCCGGTCTGTGTTGCTGTTGTTATTGTTGTTGTTGTGTCGCGTAATTCATTCGCTTTGCAATTCAATTCCATCGCACTCCATTTCATTCGATTCAATTAAAACGACAAAATGCAACAGCACGTTTTCGCGTCACTAAATTGCATGTTAACGGTGAATAGAAAATAGCGGCGCGCGAATTTGTGGCAAGCGGTTGTGTGTGTGGCAAACAGACGTTTGGTCGTTTAGCAAGTTGCACTGCTCACAAATATATATACATACACATACTCGTATTCATTGCACTAATAACTGTGTGTCCGTCTGCCGGCAATATGTGCTCTCGACTGCTTTATTAGGTGTGAATTGATGTCAGCTTCGCGCAAAGGCAAGTCACTTGAACACCTCTGTAGTTTGCATAACCCAAACACATATGAGGCAATCGTCGCACCGCCGAGTTGAGCGAAAAGCTTGCGAAATGGGAAATTAATATGCTCTACAAATTATTGCTTTTGATGTGAGTCAATAAATGCTGGCGCAGTTGTCAGACGAGGGTGGTTCAATTTAAACCAGCAAATTATTGTTTCTAAATAAATTTATATTTAGGGTATTCACAAGGTGTCATATTGTGTCATATCGTCATATTGTCATATTTTTTTATGACTGTCATATTAGCACTGTTGTTGTTTCACATGCAAAATTAAAATATGACTGATACAACACTGCGCGGTATGTTTATTGAGTTCGCTATTCTATCGGCTGTATTTGTTTACAAATACAGCACTGCGTGGTATGTTTATGACAAAATATGACATACAACAGTTAAGGGTGCTCACAAGTGTCGTATTTTTTAAGAATATTAAAATATGACATAAGACATACAACAAAGATTGTGAATTGCCTAATTATAAAACTACACAGAAAATTAAGTTATTTTCTGTATATTGGACCAAACTATTGAATTGTGAGCAAAGAAGGAATTTGTCCATTTTTCGAAGTTAGATCAAAATTCGAAATATTTCTTTTATAGTTTCGAAATTGCGTTTATTGAAATCATTGATATTAAAAAAGATAAAAAAGTTGATGAAAAAAAACAACATCGGTTAAGATGCTGGGACGTAAGTGAGATTTTCGAAAAAAAAGAAATTACTTTTTTTTAACTGACCCAATTTTGAAACTTTGAGATAATTGTAAATATGATTATACCTAACCTCTGCCTTTTACCGAAGTTTTTATTTCCGGTAAAGATATACCGATTATAGTATTCTTATAACTCTTCGATACCATAACATATTGAGAGAAATTTATGCTTAAATATAATCCTCACATTCGAAGACTACATCTGTACATATTTTTATTGGGCGTTAGTAAACAGAATAAATCTTAAAGGAGCCAGATTCGGCCAATTCAAAGCACGTTTACAATCGCACTTTAATTATCTCTAGTTCAAATGAGGTCGATACGATTTTCGAAAGTCCATTTCTTCTTGAATATTAACTATACTGCCTTTATTTTGTTCTAAACGCATGAATTAGGGTCACGTAGAATAGGACTTACCAAAAGATAGTCATTTCCACTGGTCAACATAAAAATTTGATTCTCAGTTATATTCATCGTTTAAGCGTCGTTGAAAACTTAAAAAACGGGTGGGCCATCTAACGTTTTAAATTTGAATTATCTATATTTCAACATTGGAAACGTCAAATACCATTCGGAAAGTGACAGATATTCAGTAAAAAGTCTAAAATTTACGAATTGGGTCGCTATTCACTAAAAGAAAACTGGGAAATATTGAAAACTTTTTCCAAAGTGGTGAGTCAAGTGGATGGTCAATTTTACCGAAAAATCATCTTTTCGGACGAGGCCCATTTCCACCTCGATGGTTACGTTAACAAGCAGAATTGTCGCATTTGGGGCACAGAAAGCCAGCACGTAATCGCCGAGAAGCCAATGCACCCAGCACGAATCACTGTATGATGCGGATTTTGGTCTGGTGGAATCATCGGCCCATTTTTCTTCGAAAATGAAGAAGCAACCACCGTAACCATCAATGGTGAGCGATGTCGCAAACCGAACCGAATTTTTTTTCAAGCAAATTGAAGAGGAAGACTTGGACAACATTTGGTTCCAGCAGGATGGCGCTACGTGCCATACAGCAAACGCTACACTCAATCTTTTACGCCCTTTCTTCGAAAATCGCATAATCAGCAAAAGAGGTGATGTGAATTGGCCTCCCAGAAGCTGCGATTTAACTCCGTTGGACTATTTTCTGTGGGCAGCTGTTAAAGATAAATGCTACGCCAACCATCCATAAGCAATTCAAGGTCTAAGGTACGAGATTCAAGCTGCTGTAGCTGCCATAAGGCTTGTAACCGTCGGGAAAGTACTCCAAAATTGGGTGGATCGGATAAGCTACTGTAAACTCAGCCGTGGTAGTCACTTGTCCGAAATTGTTTTCCACAAATAAATTTCATAAAACAACCTTTTAAATAAATATTAGACCTTTGAAAAATATCAAGCCGTTTTTTTTATTGACTTTTTAAATTTTAAAATTTATATGGCCCACCCTGTACATAAATCATTTTTGGAATTCATTCAAAACTTAGAAGAGGTGATACTGGTATATTGTAAATATATTTACTGTTAACCCCAACTTTTCTTATTGTTGTTGTAAACAGTCTTTAATTGGACAATTTTCTTCGTTCTCGTTATATGAAGTTTACTGTTCAATTAGGCTGTTATTGATTGGCATCAGAATTTGATAAGAACAGGGACATTATGCAGACTATAAACAGAATCCTAAAAGGCATGTTCTACTTATAAAACCAATATTGAGACTAACATGATTCGAAACATCAAAGCTGCAATGCCGCTGTAGCAACAACAAAACCACGTTCGAAATATTAGCGAGCAAATCCAAATCAAATCCATAATATAATAAAAATACTTTTGCGGATTACGTAGACACGACATTTTTAATATCTCCATTAATCCATTTTAATATCTCATTTGTCACATTTGCCATTTCAGAAATCATAGATGTTATAATGTTTAACTTAAAAAAATTAAAAATTTTGAAATTGTTTGTGCATATTGAAAGCGCGCTTGATGCTCTCTTCCTTTCCTAATTTCCCGACATTTTCACAAGAACTTTAAGAACACAATTTTATAATGTTTTTATCTCATTTGCGATTCAAGCGCTGCCATCAGAATTTAAAAATAAGTATTCGCCTCACTCTTATGGCATAATTAGCTCCACTTGGCGGCGAGCAATGCGCAATAATTGTAGCAATCAACGCTGCTGATTGCCGCAATCAATTGCAGTCATGAAGTTTACATCTTAAATATTAAAATAATTGTGCGTTTGGAGGTAGATTTGCCTGTAATAAAACTAAATATGGTGAGAAGAGTTAGCGGAAATGTACGCCCAGCATAGAGGAGAATAGAGAAATGGAAAATATTAAGTCCGAGAGCATGACAAAAAATTTTTTATAATAAATGACAGTTGCATGTATGTGTGTATGTATGCAAATTTATAGACAAGAATGTACAAGCGCAAACAGTGTTGCGATAATTGCTGCCGCCTGCCACTGTCTGCTCAACTACCGCTGCTGCTGCCGCCGCATTCCCGACGACTGTCGACCATTTCCTGACTGCCAGACGGTACACAGCTTGATTGCCGAGTGGCTTGAGATTTTATTGCAAATACTGTTTTTTAATTGTGCACACACATAAGCGTTACATTCGCGCGCAAGCGCCGCATATGCAGCTGGGAAAGGCGCCGCAACTTTAACTTATTTCCTAATTAAAATCATTGCAAAGTAATCAAAGTTGATATTTTATTAATTTTTTTATAGTTTTACATACAATTTTTGCAACATTTTTAACAAATGCGAGACTCAAACGCTATATGCATCACCAAGCAAGCCACCACGCGCAGGCGCGGTTCCGAATTTCACATTCCGCTCGCATAAAATCGTCATAGCTTTCCTGCGCAGTCGATCAGTTGCATTTCACCATTACTTTTATTAGCTTTTTTTTTGTTTTTTTTTTTTTGTCTCGCGATTGTCATGGTCAGCGGCCAAGTGACGCATATATACTCGTACGTGTAGCAAGTCTAGCCGCGTGTGCCTGTGCGCCTCCACCAACGCATGCGCACAATTAGAATGTTTTATGGCCGCAGTGCCGACGCCGCCACAAAACAACGCGCGCCGGGCAGCCAGTGGCGCGTTTCCACTTGCGTTGGAGGATTTTAAGTGCCGCTGTTCCAACGTCCCACTCGCGCCCTTAGCGCCCCTCACTCAATTGTCACCATTCATAAGGACAGTACATTTCTTTTATTTTGATTTTTATTTGCTTTTTCAGCTTTTATTTGCTCTCGTTGTTATGCTTTTGCGCATGTCGTGCCGTCTGTTTATTGTTGTTGGTGGAGTTTGCTTTTATAGCTGCGCTACCTTTATAGCAATGTTAAGGCATAGTCCAGCCGCTGGCGCATGTCACACAGTAATTGACTTCAAGTATTTTTTCTTGTTTTTCTTTTGTTGTTGTTTTGTCATTTGCGCGCCTTATGTTCGCCACTATCTCCATCGCTTGAGTGTTTGCGGCAACTTTGCCATTGTACAGCTTCGCTGACGCTTACTTTTTGCTATTCGGTTGGTAGATCGTGTTGCAAGCACGCTTGATGTGTTGCTGTAAATTAGCGCGCGCGTCAGTTTAACTGGCGCACTTCAAGATAATTCAGTTATTATATGAAAGCATATAGGATATTTACTACGTTTAATAGCTCATTCTAAGCTTCGAGTAATTTATTTATTTTTATAAATTATTGGACATACATACCTACCGACTCTCATGCTATATTTGTAATAAACCTAACGAAGAGAAGCTGTTCTCTCGTGACATTTACTCCAAAAATGATAATTTATAAGAAAGCTTGAAATTATATCACTCAAATGACAACAGAGAAACCAGAGCACTTTCGAAGGAACTACATAAGATACTAGCATAGCTGCGGAACGAGTTGCAATTCGGGCCTCTATTCCACTTTTTCGTATGCAAATCAACATGTATTCATTAAGCTTACTATATATTCGCCAAAGACACTACTTCGTAAAACTAAGAAGTTTTATGGACTAATAATATTCAGACTCGCTCCATTCGAGAGCTATAGCTTCATTCATTTGACTGTCGTGTTTTGTCGATCTCTTGTAATTATGGTCGGTTATAATTTTCATTCTTATATATTGCTTCCTTCTTTTTGCACACATAGTTTTCCGCCTCACCAGACTTCTTTTAGCTTTGAAGCGGCACTGCTGACATGCAGAATCGTTTATGAACGTCGCTTGACTTTATTTCATATGACACCCAATTTGCATGTTTTTTTTATGTAACGCCGCAATAGTGTCTCCGAAAGATTCTGCGAGCTCTTTTTGTGTTTGGACTCTATCTTCAATATCAGATCCTCATCTTCACCATTTCTTGCTGAAGCTTGCACATATAACCTCATAGTATTAGTAGTATTTCATCTTCGCCAAATTTACCATTTATTTTTGAGGTTTTAACTTAATATATGATAGTTAAATACCCATGCTTCAAGCTGATGTTAACCACCACTGAAAACTGGATTCAAAATTAATCGGAATAATCCTTTTTGTAACTTCTTAAATGTTCCAGACTTTATACTTAATTTAATAATAAAACTAATTCATGCTTGCTTCCTTAAAGATAACGCTACACTATGACACAAGATAAAGAAACAGAATCAATTTGAGGGTACATAAATTTATTAGCCCGGAAATTATTGTTTAATTTGCCAAACAACCGATTGTGATTGGCTATCAGTAGATTTGCTGCAAGTGTGAAAACTCGCCGAGGCCAAACGCCAAGCATTCGCAAGCTATAATTTCATAACAAAATCAATAGAACATATACACACGCATTCGCATACATACAAACTTGCATATGAGGATGTGCCGGCAATGGCCTTAAGGTGGAAGAAGAGAAATAGCTAAAGCAGAAGACGAAGTGTTGAAGGCAAGTAAATCGAGATGAGTGCTGCTGGGTGTACAACTTTGAGTCTGCATTAGATGCGCATGCGCACGCGCTCAACTGCGCACTCATACACAAATACGTACAGCAGAATGTATATATGCACATATACTATATGTTTGGATATTCATATAGATTGCGACGCACAAACTTAGCCAACATAAATCAAATGGAAAATTTACAAGATAAATTTTTAAACACGCTTATTTAACACCTAACACGTATGTTAGATGATTTACGAAAATGCAGAATTAACAAAAACAACAAAAGCAAAAGCAACAGTGCAAACAAGCGTAGAGCTCAAGATGGACATACAGCGCAACAGATGGAAAATTCTTGCTGCGAGATGCAAAAGCTTCAATTACACACACACGCACATTTGTGCTGAGAACTAGAAAGTTGCTTACATAATATATACGAGTCTGCATACACATACAAGTATAGTATGGTTAGATACTCAACTGCAGATAGATGCAAGCGCTGTTATGCTGGAATGTTGTGCGCACGTCGTTTCTCAATCATTGTTTTCATTCCCATTTACTTATTTTTAACTCCGTTGCATCTTTGTTTTTGTTCTAGCTGTTCGCTGTTAGCCGTTGTTGTTAATGTTGGCAATCACGATGCATGATGTTAGTGATGATGGGAGTGCGCTCAGCGCTAAATAATCTATACCGGAAAATTAAAATTCTTAATAACATGCCACAAATAACAGACTGGCTCACAAGTGCAGTCCACAACACTCAAATGCACTTATGGACACCCAGATGTATATATTTAACTCAACAGATATACTACTGCACTGTATTAATAGATTTATATGCTGCATTGCTGCTAAAATATCTTCCGGTTCAAGTGATACATATTTTACTTCGTATCTTGCAAAGATTTTTGTTTTAAGTTACGTAGCGAGTATTTGGGTACATACTTTTCCAGATAGCTTGTTAGTATATTAACATTTATAGTCTCAAGGTGTAAATAGTCTTTATTAGCCATTCTTGCATTGAATACTCTATTTTTTTTAGCTTCTAATAAATTCCAATTTTCGAGTGAACAGATATGTATTCCTCACGCGTTTCAAAACTTTCCGTCCACGGTTCTTTTACACATTCTCTTTTACAAAATCCTCGAATATATTCGTGTATTCAAAAGATGTTTCACTTATTTACAGATTTTTCTATGTTTTTTGGCGATTAACTGTTTATTAGTTTTCCTTGAATATTTCTCACTTGAAAATTTTTCAATTTTGATAAGGAACTCTTATGTATGTAAGCATGTATGAAGATAGAAAGAAGAGTTGCATTTCTTACGCTGAGCGAAAAGAACCATCTGAGTCCGGATTTAGTACAACATTCACTTAAATGATTCAATGTTTAATTATTCCGTAGAAAACAACAAGTTTTCATGGGTACTTAAAGTGTTCTCCACTGGCGCAGATCAAATCAAGTGCATCTGGTAAGCTTACACATTTGTGATTGCTTGAAACATATTATTAACATCCTTTGAAAATGAAGCAAACTTCCAATTCACAGTCATCTAAGATAAAGGTACGATTCTTACCTCAAACTATTAGGATCAGAATAGTTATACTTGCAGTCTAAAGCTAAGTTGGTGGTAGAAAAGCGTGATATTTGCGAAATATGGCTAAACTGTAAACTCTTTTTTGTAGCAAAAATCATACCTCCTACAAATAATCCAGTTGCAAAAAACTTATTCTAAACATGTAATTTTTATTCTCAGACAAAGATGCTACAATTTAGAGGACATGCTGAAACTAAAATCTTTACAGACTCAGATTTAGCTTGCATCAACTTTAATAACGTTGGCGCGACATCAACACATATCGACGCTGCAGTGCAGGCTTAGAAAAAAATGTTTAATAAATAATTTTATTAACAAAATATCCTTTCCCTATCTAGGGAAAATTTAAAAACTAAAAGGGGTAGATAGAAATGTTAAATTATGTTTGAAAATAGCAATGTATACTAATTCAGTTGTGAAAGTGTATGTATTTTGTTAAAGTGGCTGGTATCTCTGCTATTTTTTAAAGTGGTAACAAATATTAGTTTTGATCGGTGAGTTATTAAAGGCAGATAATATTTTGTTTGTTAAGATAACAAAAATTTATCGAAGGAGGAACAATATTAAATACTGGTTATTGTGTGAAGGTCACAATTATAGCAATATTGCTTCAATAGTAAGTCGTATCAGTCTCAAATAATATTTTGATATTCTGTTGCATTTTATCACACCCTTCTCGTTGCACACACTTTTATATTCAAATATAAATGAATAAATAATCTCATGAGTGACCAAATACAACAAAGCTGCAAGCAAAATGAAGGCAAACTGCTTGTGGAATCGAGCTGTAATATCAAATTTGTAAAATTGTTGCTGCGCAGGTTCATCAATGGCATCATCTGGGCATATAAATCTTGTTGCCATCGTCGCATGCCACACTTGAAACGGATGAACAAGAAAATAAAGAAAACACCAGCAAATAAATAAAAGTAAAATCTCATCATTCTTGTGGAAATTATGCACATGCCTTACGCACGCACACACACACTATCACTAGTGAACTTGTAATTGCTAAGTCAAATAATATTGCAAACGAATGCATTTGCTAGCGTGAATTGTGGCTTGAAGAAAAAGTCGACCAGCCGCGGCGGCGCACGGCACAGCTCATCGCACCGCATCGCATCTGTAGGAATTGCAATAAATTTTGAAAGAAATTGATAAGGCGTCAAAATAAATCAAACCAATGACTAATCAATGGAAAAAGGTGCGAAATCTTTGGGGGACCATCGATGCGATGCGCCGCCCTGGCCAGCTGCCGGCTATTACATTAAAAGTGGCTGTTGCGGCGATCGGGCGGCTGCTTGCTGGATGACTGCGGTCCAGCGCACAGTATGCGTTGGCTGCGCGCTAAAATTGTATAGCTTTTATTAAAACAAAACAAAAAGCGCGCACACATTTATTTTGTGTCGCTGGCCGCAGCTGTCAGTGCGTGTAAATTTAAAATTTTTAATTTTTTCACATTTCGCTACATTAAACGTGTGCGTTGTGCCTGCTGCTGTCGCATTGCCTGGGAAATGATATATAGTTGCACAATCACAAGCGGCAATGGCAACGCGAACATTCGCACATGCTTCACAGTTGTATACATACATGTATAAATGTATCTATGAATATACTGTAGCTATGTATTTTCACCTCGTCACCATGTACACACACCCACATGCCAATTGCTGCCTCACCGATTCGCCACACATTTGCACATGGCTGTGTACTTGCCACAAACAATACACAGCGCTGCCAATGTGCTTTGCGCAAGCGCAATGGGCACGCTTAACGCTTTACCAATGGCTAATGTGCGTGAAATGTCAAATGCAAAGTACCCATTTTGGCATCGTCGTAAAAATTTAGCTGCACGCTTTGGCAGCGACATACAAAATGAGCTTGTTGCAAATTACGTAAGCGTTCAGATGCCGTAAAATGAAAAAGAAAAACGATCGAAAGTGAAAATCGTATGCGTTACAAGTTAGCGTAGTCATGCGGCATCTCAGCCATATCAAATGTGTTGTTGCAACATATTAGGCAGTTGTAGCAGGCATCACACAAAATGCGGCAGAAGATGAAAGAATTTCAAATTGCTAGCGTTAGAAGGCTCAAGCTCAAGCATAACGAATGCTGGTTAGAATATTCAAGAACAGCTAACGCAGACAGCCTGACGGCTTTTCAGCGCAGATCCACTTAAAGCACTCATATGTGAAGTAGTATGCAAAGCGGTGACTCTAGCTGTTGCTATATTGTCTGCCATTTGGTTGCTAACAGTCACTTACTGCAAGCTTCACTGTAATCTAAGGAATCAGTTTGAGCAGTTCTTGAATATATCAATGGATATCTATGTAGATATCAATTGCAGTCAAACGCTGAACTTGTGCTTGTACAGTTTTAGAAAATTAGTTTTCTAAACCAAAACAATGTCTATCATAAGATTTTACATGGCAGACACATGATCGAAAGTTTGCTAAAGTGGGCACAAGAAAAAATTGTTTTTATGCTTGAGGGGAGAGTGTGATGGAACGGAGGAGTATTGATTGTGGCACTTCTACCTAAGAGAGGTGATTCAACGATTATTTCACATTAGGAAAACCTTTGAATTTATATGATCACCACAGTTTTGAGTTCGATCTTCGATATATTCAGATCAGAGATACCAATAGAGTACAGATACAGACCCGCTCTCATAGTACTGTACCTGAATGTACCACAAACTACCAAAGTGTAGTATATTCTCGTAGATACAGATACTGTCAAAATAAACCGAATTAGACCAGACATTAGGATTTGACTGCGGGTTACACTCTGAAACCCAAAACACCTCGATTACTCTTCTTCGATGTTGAACGTGGTCGCTCATCGGTTTTTGTTCAATCACGCCCAGGTGCCGTGAAAACGGCTTCCCTGGCTTCTCAAAAGACCGCGATGGTCATATGCTGCATGAACTATGTTGTAAGAAAGTTTTCGGCACGATGGACAGTCTGTTCCACCGCTCGGACAAGTGATGCTCACTGTTCCGAAAAAGGCAAATCGGTCTTAAGACCCTGTAGGGCTTTAAATAGTATAATGTTGTATTCATTTAAGGTAGAAAGAGTAAACAACGCCTTACAAGACTTATAGCATTCGGAATATTTTGTTAAAGTCTCAAATTACCTCAGAGAAAGATGTGAATGAATGGAATGAAGAATTCATATTCGGATCCAAGTTGAAAAAGATTAGCCTTTCCGGAATCCAAAACTGCCTATCCAAAATATAACTAATATAGAATTTTAAAAATAAAGGCTTCCCATTAATAGCTTTGTATTAGTAGGTTTGTATTAATGTTTATGTTCTTCAAAAACCATCCCCTTGCATACTGAACCTCTTCTCTGATGTCGTCTGGTGATCTTGCTGCAAGTGAATTAAAACTTTCGTTATTTCCATTTATGTGATTTTCGCTGCCGCTGAAAGAGGAAATCACTTGCAAACAAGAAATAATAACCGCAACTATGCAAATATGAAAATATGTAGAGAGTTAGGCATGAAGATTGCTCATTGCAGCACAAATGCTCAATGCAAAAGACAAAACAAAAACAATTGCCAACAACAAAAACGCATTCATTGCTACCGCTGCAGCTAGGCGCATGTACATGGGTAAACAACACAAAAGCGTATGTAAATGCAACAAGCTATGGCCGAACAGCAGCCGCCAAATCCAGCGGCGTCGACATAGTGGGAAAGGCAACGCTGCGCCTGTGACGCAACAGCAACGCCTAAATGTGGCCACCACTTTCTGTTGTCCGTACGGCGCTGTTGCAGATGGAAGTGCTGGTGGTTACACGCGTCCACCACTTGCCAGCAACAACAAGCCAACAACCAACCAAAAACCAACAACCGCATAGCCTGGACAAGACAAGCCAAAAAGTTTGGCGGTGGAAAACGCGTATGCGTACGACGACCTCAAACAGTACAGCTGAGTGTTCAATCCAACAACAACAACAGCGTCACTGTACAAATATTTCAAAGCCAGCTACAACAACAACAATAATAACTCGTATATTAGCAGCATCATTTGCGCGGCCACTTTTGGTCGCGGTCGCTTTTTACACTTTGTTCATTGGCTTTTGGTGTGTCGCGCGGCGGTGGCGCGCGGTATGGTCGCATGCGCTTAGGGTCGACGCGCTGGTCGAGCATTTCGAATCGCATTTGAATGCAGCGGAAAATATGCCTTTGATTATGACTGCGTTTTGTGAGTTCGATGTTTGTTGAAAAGTGTGTCTGTGTGTGTGCCGTTGCTTGGCTCTTTAACACCCCACACAAACACAATGACTCTCTCCCAAGCACACATACCAACGCGCGCGTCTTCATATTTGTTTTTTGTAGTTTTTATTTGCTGTTTGCTTTTGCTGCCGTTACTGCTGCTGACTGCAACAACGCCAACGATGATCGATGGTTGTACAAAGTCGTGTTCAAACACTTTGTTGTTGCCACAAATGCTTTTTGTAGCTTTTATTTATCTAGGTACGTACGTACGCATTTGTTTTCCAGCTGTCGTTGTTGGTTTGTGTGCGCACGCGCAGCAACAAACAATGACGGAAAAGTGGGAAAAATTAATGTAAGCGCTTGTAAGCACCGCTAAGCGTTTGCACGCCGTACATGACGGCAAACGTTAGATGAAAAGGTAGGAAGAGGGTGAAAGCGAAGCAAACATCACTCCGCATTTTACACAGCAAAGCCGACAACGGTCATTTGCAGGCGGCTCTAAGTTATTTATACTAGTGATTTGTTGTTGTTGTAGCATATTTTTTTTATTAAAATAAACTTAATATGCGGAATTACATTTAAATACTCTTAGTAAATTTATGTAGTTCACACTTTTAATGGCGTGTAGACGAAAGCAAAACAATCTACATTAATGTCATAAAAAATGGAATTAAAAAAAAATTTTCATAGCTGACAATATGTAAAGTTTGACCTCGACAGTGCGTAGAGACTGCAGACGTCTGAGTAATTATGTGTGCTGCCACTTGGGAAGATTGCCTTTCTGCCTAAAGCTAGAGCCAACCGTGAGAACTTTGTTCAATATCTTGATTTCTTTTATAGTTCAACTAAAAGCATTTAAGTTTAACTTAAATTTTATATGGAAAATAGTAATGTTTGGTAGCCCTTAAGCTGCGATCGTTAGACTTTCCACCTTCTACAACACCCGATTTCTTACACGACATAAAGTTGGAGAGCCTATGAAATAAATGTACATATAAATGATGAATGGTCTGCTGGCTATCTGCACGTACATATATACAGCATATCAGTTTTCGAGATATCGGTCTGAATTTTTAATATAGCATAAAGTTGCCATACAAACTAATCGTTAAAAATCAAATTTTTGTATGGGAAACTTTCTTATTTGACAAGATATCCTCATGAAATTTGGCATGCATTATTGCCCAAAGCAACGCTCCAATATCCATATATATTCTTCAGATCGGACTGCAATCGCACATAGCGAACATAAATATCTTTTGTCTTTATTAAATAGTTTTAACTCAACTCCAAAGTTGCTTATATTAAACAAAGAGCTGAAAAGAACCATTAAAACTGGATAAAAACTGTAGTTCTCCATATAAATGCTATAATAAATGCAGCTGTGAAGACTATTATAGCTTAGGTATAATTTTCGATTAAAAATCAGATTTAGTAAATTACAAATTCAACTTAATCTAAACCCATGGTTAGCATTCTATACAGAATCGAAAAGAAGTATCCTTACAGGTTCCATGAAATCTTGAAAGTTGGGTTTCATATATATCTATATGTCTGATTATCAGTGAATATTAGTGGGTGAGCTTAACAACTATTGTGTAACGCCCAAAAATAAGTAACAAAATCTTAAATCTATTTAAAACTAAACTGTTCTTTATATATATACTAACCAATCCCGGTATTAGTTAAGGAGCCTTTTCTGCCGTTACAACTGCACGAATTATGACTAATTCTAGAACAATTCGGTGTTGCGTATAAGCAGCACAAGGTATATCCCAAAATTAACCAAACTTTTAACTATAAAGTTATAGTTCTATCTATTAAAACTGCAGCATTAAAGAGTTATATTTATCTCTTTCAACCTGAATGAGATGATATTTCAATGGTGACTGGAGGAAAAAAAATCAGTCAAATTGTTGGTATCAATGCCCATTTTACTGAGCGAATCTTGTCTGAGAGATTAAATATAAGTAAAAACTCTATTTGAAAATTTTTAACTAAAGATCTGGATAGTTTTTGAAGAATAAACGTGTTTCTCTCATCAAATACCCTCCGTGACTATTTCTATTTCCAAAACTGAAAATCATTATGTTTTTAAATAAAAATATTTGTTAGATAATTTTCAAAACCAATGTGTAGATACCTACATCTTTGGAAATATACATACAATAAAATAAACAAAATACATTTTTCCACAATTCGTTCCGTCACATTGTTAAGCGGACATATTAACAAATATACAAAAACAATACATTTTTCACACACGGCCAATAACTTTTTTAGTTTATTTATTTTCTTTTGTTAAATGACATTTAGAGTTAATTTATGCAATGTTGCCTCACAACTTGCCACATAACTTGACACTTGCGATATCTAGGCAACCTTTTCGTGATATGCATCTATGCAAATGCGCACTCGTATTTCTACGATTTTCACAACAATGAAAATTAACGTGGAATAACGAATGATATTTTTCAGTTGCACACGAAGTGTCCGAAGTTACATATATTTGTTTACTGCGCCCTCAGCGCGATCATATCACATTTAAGAAATAAATAATTAACTATATTTATTACAGCTACAAATTTTTAACTGTCAACTAATGTTTTTAAAATGCATTACATTTGTGCAACGCCAATTTCTACGCGATTATACTAAAGACTTAAGCGCCGAACTTCACTTCAAGGAAAACCACTTGTGCGCCGCTAATTAATCATTAGAGTAGATAATTTCGAAATAATCACTTGAATAAAATTTAAATTAGTGAAATTCCACCACGCTTGAATGCGCCAGGTGCTACAAATTTTACGCACTGCTCTGGTAAAGTTGCTAATGATATAGTTTTTTTACGGAACTCACACGTTATTAGTTATACTCGTATGTTGTATCCAAATGTTTTAGGTTCTAACATACACCCAACTCTTTTTTTCACGGTTTCTTTCTACACGGATTTGAAGTTACTCGGTTGAAAAAAGAAAGAAGTTGAAAAAAAGTCAAAATGAGTAAAAATAATAAATAAATTCGCTATATTTTGAAATTTTTTTATAACAAAGGGAAGAATGCTACGCAAGCCACCGATGAAATTTGTGAAGTTTACAGAGACGATACTGTATAAGTTCGTGGTTCGCTCGCTTCTGTTCTAGAATATTCGATGTGAAAGATGCACCTCACTCTGGTCGACCTATGGTAAAAAAAGATGAAATTATTGGAAAAGATTGAACAGGATCTTCACATAAGCAGTCATGGCATCGCTAAGAAACTTAACATTCATCATCAATGGTTCAAAACCATTCCAAAATCGTACCCAGAAAAAAAAGACTGGCTACAAAAAGAAGCTCGATGTTCCATTGCTGAAACAATGTGAAAAAAATCATTTCTGGAGCGAATGGCAACAGGAGATGAATCGTGGATCAAATACGATACTAATGTGCGAAGAAGATCATGACCCAAGCGTGGTGAAGCTCAACAAATGGTCGCAAAGCCAGATTTGACGCCTCAAAAGGTTATGCTGAGTGTTTGGTGGTATTGGAAAGGAATGATCCCCTATGAGCTGCTCCAGCCTGGTTAAAAGAAGGCTGGGGGATTTTGATGCATCCACCATATATGTAGCTCTGACCTTGCACCATTGGACTACCATTTGTTTCGGAAATACTTTCTCAGCTATCCTTTATTTGCCTTCAACTGTTCAAACCTTACCGTTGTTTGACAACTGATTTGAAATAAAGCCTGTTAACTATATGAAATACCGACGACTTTCTAAAAAACTTAGAAAAGTACATGCACACATATACCTAGTATACTATACCTTTGAACAACTTAAGATTCACCGTCTGTGTGAATGCACTCAACAGTCTGTTTAAATATAAACACAAAGCAATAAAAATTTGACCATTTTGCTTTAATCGAAGAACGTCCAAAATGAAATGACCCTTGAATGACATAACAACATAAAAATTTGGCAATCCTAAAAAAGCTTCAATTTTACACAAAAGCCCCATTACCATTTCTTGTATTCATTAGTTACAAAAAATATGATAAATGAAGAACCGATTCGCAGATCCTTAAGATTTCGTTTAGATTAGTGAGCTTGTTCTTAACTTATAAAATTTCATTTTTGCATTTTTTTATATAATTTAGGACGTATTATTTCACACTCCACCTAATTGAATCCAATTACTGTCGCACAGCCACTTTTAAATAAACAAACAAAGCATAAACTGGGCATAGCTTTGTGCGATCTAGCAGCTTAAACTTAATAATAATACAAAAGTAACAATCAGTGATTCTGGGCGATCTCACTCAGGCGATCTAGCTCACTTAACAGGTCATCTCGACAGGATAAAATTTGTGTTATACTAACTGTATTGCCGAGCCTATTGCCTTTGGAGACTCCTTATTGCTTATGGAAAGCAATATATGGAATACTAATTAGTATGCCATATATTGAAAGCAATAAGCTGCTATTGCAGCAGTTTGACAGCGCAGTTTTCATTTTTATGAAAATTTCGAAGCGGCAACATATCCCATTTACACATATACCGACGGCATTTTCATTTCAGTAATATTAAATTTAGTAGAGCGAGAGTTAAGACGGTTGTGTTATAATGTACAAATAGAGTACATTTTCAAAATAACATTTTTCAAAAAAAAAAATATTTGGTTTAATATTGTTAGGAGAATATAAACTCAATTGGTTTTTCAAATTAACGCCAATGTATGTACATAATATATTATTATTTTATAAGCCACGATGTGAGACCAAGAGCAACCATGACATTGTTTAAGGACACTAATAAAAGTAGTTTTTTTCCTTATAAATATATGAACATATATGTGGGAGTGGAACCTGTGGGTCAAAGGTCCACACGTAGCGGACGTGCCTTTTAAATGCACCTCTGACCAAAACTTACAAACAGCTGCTTAATTCGAACAACACTCGAACAATATTCGAACTGTGTGGTCGAATAGAGTAGCAAGAATCATTCTCGATACAGTAGGACTGAAGTAGTTAAGAGGGGCAGACTAGCCGCTGCCTGACAATTGAAATTTAAACTGAATTAATTAGAATAAGTTAAATGAGATCAGTTGTGGAAATGTGTAAAACATTGTATTAATGAAATTACTAAACTAAAAACTTAAAGTAACAGTTATAAATAATAAGTTAAGTGAATTCAAAAATTGTGAAACATGTAACATATTACATATATTAATGAACTTAATAAATCAAAAAACTACATATATTAGGTTGTCAAAAAAGTCTTGCGGTATTTTCGCTAGTTGGCGCTGAAAGCGCGTAGTTCTAGTTCGTTCGTGAGTTATAGCGTCGCAAACATGGAGCAAAATAAAGAGAAAATACCGCATATTTTATAGTACTACTACGATAAAGGCAAAGGCAAAAATGCATCTCAAGCCGCCAATAAAATTTGTGCAGTTTATGGACCCGATACAGTTTCCATTTCCACCGCACAACGATGGTTTCAGCGTTTTCGTTCTGGTGTAGAGGTGGTCGAAGATGCGCCACGCTCCGGAAGGCCTGTCGTCGAAAATTGCGATAAAATCGCTGAATTGGTCGAAAGAGACCGGCATAGTAGTCATCAAAAGGTTATAAACCATTTGAAGAAGCTTGGAGTCACTAAGAAGCTCGATGTATGGGTGCCACACGAATTGATTCAATAAAAATACCGCAAGACTTTTTTGACAACCCAATATATATATTTTTGCTCTCAATATTTCGAAATATTCATATTGAAAAATGTAGTGTAAAACGATAGCCGGATGAAATAGATGTATAGGTACATAGATAGATTTTAATCAGTGTTTGCTTTTGAGTGAGAAATTTTTATTGTCGCAACTAGTTTTAAATTTGTATTTTTGGCTTCGAAAATGTTTTTTCACTGCATTAAAAATTAAATTATTTTTTATTAATATACAGTCAAACCTGGATAGGTGAGAACTGGATTAGAGAGAAAACTCTATAAGTGAGAGTAATAGCTAGGACCAGTCGTTTAAACTTCAAAAACCTCTATTAGTCAGAAACAAAAACCTCTGTAAGAGACAGTTGTTTTTGCCTCATAGACCTACGTAAGTGAGATTGCTACTTATCTGGTCTCTGTAAGCTAGAGACGAACTTTATTTACAAGCTTAACATCTGCAATTTTATGACTCATTCTTAACTTTTGTGAAACTTCCGACCATGGTTTTGTATTGTTTTCTCATTTCGTGGAACTAAGAATGTTGTTACTCTATCGCATTCTTTTCGAATGGAGACGTTTGCCTGTTTACCGTCCTGTTTGTCGGACATACTCAGTTTATAGTTATCAATTGCGAAGGAAAGTTCTGCATCATGTCAAAACGAAAAATCAAAGTACTGTCATTATAATGATAAACTTAAAAGAGTAAATGCGTTTGAATCCGGAAAATCGCGGAATGAAATTCAGAGTGAGTTTAATTTAGCAGAATCCACCTATAATACTATACAATTATAAAATCAAAATACTCTATAAAGTCTGAGTGCTCTGATGGACATGGAAATATTAAGAGGAGTAGAGTTTCCGAATTTCCCAATATCGAGAAGTGCCTTTTGGAATGGATAAAACAAACTCTCGATAAAAACATTCCCATAGATGGACCTTTGTTAAAAGAAAAATCAAAAGAGTTTGCTACAAAACTGCGAATCCAGAACTTTTCCGCTAGCAACGGTAGTGAGTGGTACGGACAAACTTCCACTTCTCATCATCAAGAAATCAAAGCGACCTAGATGCTTTAAAGGTGTCAAGACTCTTCTCGTTGATTATGCCAATAATACAAAGGCTTGGATGACCAAGACATTATTTAAAGATTGGCTGAAAAAAGTTAACAGACAAATGAAGATAACACAAAACAAAATTCTGTTATTCATTGACAACTGTGCTGCCCATACGGACTTACCAACACTTGCAAACGTAAAAGTAATGTTTTTACCTGCTAACACCACTAGTAAACTTCATTCATTAGATCAAGGCATCATTCACACTTTTAAACGCTTCAATCAAAGAGAAGTCGTTAAACATATTCTTAAGAGTCTGGAAAAAAACGGTAGTCCTGTTCTTAACGTACTTTTAGCTATGAAATTTGCTAGAAAAGCATGGTACTTAGTAAGTGACGTAACTGTTAAAAACTGCTTCAAGAAAGCTGGGTTTTGGAAAAGTACAGATAAACAAGACCTGCCAGAGGAAAATGCGTTTGACTTAACAAAGAGGAATGGTCTAAGCTTGTGTCTCACGAATCCAATATGTTAATGCAGAGCTTCGAAGATTTCGTTCAAATTTATGAGGACGTAAATACCGCTGGAGAACAAACCGACGACGATATCGTTAAGAATTGTGTGGACACCTGTTTTGCTGGAAATGACAGTGAAGACGAGGCACAAATTTCAGAAACAGAAATAAGGATCATTCCAATAAAGCTAGCTTTAAGTGCGTTGGAGACTGTCCATCAGTACTTTGAATACACTGCGGTTGTTGATAATATTTATGAGTTAGAGAAAAGCATTCAAAATACTAAAACACAAACCCAAACGAAATTGACGGATTTTTTTAAGTGTAAATAAGTTCTAAATAAAATAAAATTACACAGAGCATGAATATTTGTTTTGTTTTCGTAAGCATTTAGAAATATGTGTGTACATATATAATTTTATTATATTACATATGTACATATTTACTACATACGTACTTGCTGTGACTTGTTATTGCTCCGTACCTCTATAAGAGAGAAACACTACACATGTACCTGCACTAGTGAGAAACTCGGATTAGTCATAAGCCTCTTTAAGCGAGAATAAGCTTGTGCTCCCTTGAACTCTCTCTTATACAGGTTTGCCTGTATTTTGAAAATTCCAAAACTTATGGGAATCAGAAAACCACATGTTCCGTACTGAACTGTTAGACAGCTATGAAATTCAGACACATACAGACGCATTTAAAGGGTTTGGATTATCCGCATAATGTACATATTCAATTCTAGCCGAATCTTTTCATGGACACACAATTTACAGTCTGCCTATTGGACCTTATACATCAAACTGTTAAGGCATTAGACAATATCACATCATATTTATACATATATATAAGCTATATATTATGTAAGGGGTACACTCAAATTTATGACAAATTTCTTCAACAATTGTTTTCAAAAACCCATCCTTATAAATAATAGTGATTGGTTTTTTTAATACGTTTTCTTCGATTTTTATTCATATTTTATAAAACTAGACACCATACAGATCAATATTACAGCTACAGAACAATTAACGTTCAATAAAAACTTGCTTCCATTTTATTATTATGGTTCAACTGGTTTTGTATATTTGTCAATAAAGACAATGTGTTATATTAATAAAAAATATATTCACTTGTAAACGCAATTAATGCTGACTTAAAGCAAAATCGTATCCAGAAAAAATAGTATACAGGTAAACCACCGCACTGATGGCTATGTACACAGAAAATGTCGACCCTCTGTCGTGCCAATAAATCAGTAAAAATGCGTGCAACAACAAACATGTCCAACAATTCGCGCTAATTACGCATTTTGTAAATTTTGTCAGCAACACCTTATCGCTATTGATTGCGCTTACCATTACACCAACACTGGCAGACACATGCAACAAAGGCAATGCGACGCACAGCGAGTTAAACGCGCGGGGAGAGGGAGGAAATGCGAAATAAAATTTCAGAAAAAGAATTACATTCAAATAGCTCATTGACAGCAATAATGAAGCATTGTTGGCGATCAACATCACCAGCCCCACATTTGCTGTGTGCTCCTTGCTTTCCGCACGCTTGTCAACGCCACACCAGCTTTTTGCTGGCGGTCGGAAATTTTATCTGTCAACAGCATTTAAATGTTGCGCGCGGATGTTTCGGCAATGGCAACGGCAACTTGGCGAAAGGCGAAACCGTTTAACACAATTCGCCCACTCGCCAAATGGAATCGTGAACTATGTACAACAACAGCAACACGCTACCGCACACAGCCGACAACAACCTGCATTTCTTCGAGTGAAACTTCTGGCAGCGTCTTTGCTTGCTGCGCCGCAGTTAAAGCGTTGCTAATCAGTTGAGAAGGGCTGACACAAATCGAAAATGAAGCAAAAATGTTGAGCAAACGTAAACGAAGCACAGAAGACAACCGGGGCTAAGTAGGATTGTGTATAATGGAAGAGAGAAAAGAATTAAAAGAATTACCAATTTCTTACAAGCAAAAAAATACTAAAACAACAACACTTCGAGTGGCAAGCAGCATTGCCCACCACAGCAAAGGGCTTGTCTGCATACGTGAGTGTGTGTTGAAGTGCTTTGCGATTTATTTTTTGCTCTCTTCACTTTTCTGTTCATTTTTGATTCATGGTGTTGCAAAGATATCGCTGTCCTACGTTGTCTTCGCTGCATAACATACTCTTAATTAAAGCCACGTTGAACTGACTACTCATTGTTCGATGGCAGGTGACCTCAAAGTGAAGAGAGTGTAGGTTGGCTTTTCTTAGCAGCGCTCGCATGTGCAGCCATACTCATGCAAATGTTGCGCGGTAGCTAATATCCTTAAATAAACTGAGACTTGTAATCTTTTTGCGCTTATGAACTTAATGGTGTTACTGATTGCTTGGGTGAATAAAGATTTGGGGTTAGTATCCGTGATTATAAGAGTGCTTACTCATAGACAAATCTATTGCATCAGGATTTTTTTATTTTTCTCGCACACCCCATCAATTCTGTTCTTGCTTTAATTTGAATACAGAGCCTTCTAATAGGGATGACGTGATTTTCACTGTTTATGCCAAATTTTGTCGACACGTTCAGTTAATTTTGCCATTCCATTATGTCATATTTCCCTTTGGTACAACGGAATGAAAAATGTGGAAAACATTTGTTCAATATTATTAGACAATGAGTAAGGAGCGTTATAACACAATGTAGACCGACCTTTTTCCGCAATTTGATCGACGTGGACGATTTTCATTTCTAACAAGAATGTGCGCCGGTCATTTCGTGTCTAAACATGGACACATTTCATGCAAATTTTGGCGACTTGTTGATTTCATAAAAGGCATAAATTTATCCGAAAAAAAAGTGTGCTGTCAGTTGACAGCTGGCAGATGTGAAACATCGAAATTACTTTATAAAAGTAATAGCAGATAACGTATATTTATAGAGAAGGTTCACGACGTCGAAAATTCAGGGATATTTCAATTTTGGGATATTTACTGTTTTGGATGAGCGTGTTTCACCACAGAAAATTATTAGCCTGTTTCACCACTTAACATCAGGGACAGGAAAACAACAGAACTGAGTATTTTCAGTGTTAAGTGAGAAAAATTATGCTATTTCCGATGTTAAGGAATGTACGCTTACAGATTCGCATATCTACAATGCGTCAAAGACTCTGCATATAATTTATATTCATATGTACGTATGTGGTATATTTTATATAGATACATATGTATTTTATATCAAAAAACACAAGCATGTACGTACAAATTGAACTAAGTCATGTTTATGTTGTTACCAAATATTTCATTAAAGCCAAACCTGCATTAGATATGTATATATTTATATACATAAATACATATTTATTTGCAGACCTTTAAATGATTTGATAACGTGTTGAAAGGCTAAGCGGTCGCACATATTCACGTATGTATGTAATTATGTGAGCATGTAAACAAATTTGCAAGAACCATACGCATAATATTTGTAAATCTGTCTACTCACAACTTTGTATGTAAATGTGTACACTTATTGCCTCATATGCTGAATACAATACTTACGACACAACACGGCATCACGACAGTGAACTGAAAACGGCGTTGTGCATCCTACTACATGAACGCATGTACACAAGACAACACAGCTCTCCATTTTGCGTGTACACAATTTCGTTGTGGCCATACTAATATCTTGCACTTCAATGAAATTTTAATAATTTGTTCAAAAGAAATTTTTTATGCAAAAAATAAGTAAATAGGTATATATTTTTGTTTTAAATTATCAATTGTTATTACAAATGATATAATAGAGCTATAATAGAGCTATTTTATGCTTTTATTTGTAAAATAACGTCAAGTTTGTAAGAGCTGTGAATAATTTTACATTTTACATATTAGTGGCATCTTCCTCATCTCTCTATCTTCCATTCCACTGTCAACTCTACTGTCGTCCTACTGTCGTTGGCAAATATAGAAGAATATTGAAGTTCGCGAGAACGACAACTGTCCGCCTACCGTCGTGTAGTCGTGCAGCTGTCAAAATAACAGTGTCCATAAGAACGTGTGTATTTTAATATTTGACAGATGTCGTTTGTCGTCTGTCGCGAGCATTGTATTCAGCACTTCATGCGAAGCTGCAGACAACCAATGGCAGAAGCTCACATTTTGTCAAAGAGTCCATGTGTCGAAAGACTGACGCGACGACAAAGCGTCACAACATTGTGTTGTTGGTAGAAAATCCGAACAGTGCCGAAAACACAAACGAACGATCGCCATTTGACACTGCTTCCCTTGCCGCTGTAACAGCTTCTCCGACAAACCAGCGTAAATATGAATGTTTATGTATGAGCTTGCATACATATCGACACAGATTTTTGCAAGCCGCGTAAAAATATACATATATAGTATATATATATATGCTACATATAGACGCGTGGCGATCGGCCTGTATCGCCACGGCGACGATCATGTTTACCCGCGCACATGTTTCACATCAATAATAAAAAAATGTACATTTACCATTTTAACCACTTTTGAGTATTACCATTTAATACATATGACGTCGTTCTTGTTAGTAGACCCTTTAGTTTTATGTATAGAATGTATAAGCTGGATATTCTCGGAGCCAAACTGCATTTGATGTTAAATTTTTTGTTAAACTCTCCTAAGCTCTCAACTGTTGTTCTAGTTTTTCCTTTAAATTGTTTGTGTCCTTCTCAATTTGATGGCTAACATACTTGCTGTCATCACTAATTCGAATCAAAACAAAAGATAACTTCAGGCTTTTCCCAAGACGGTCTAAATCCAATAAGTGTTACCTTGTATTTTAAATCATTGTCTCTTTGTCAGTATATTGAAGCTGCTACACTAAATTAAAATAAAACTATGTACATAAGTATGTGTGAACAAAAAATTTAAAAATATATTTCACTCTGAATTTTGTAAATATTATATATTGTTAAATAATTAATAACTACATCTTTAGTCACAAAAGCATATTTTATTTTTTCATGATCTCTACTATATTCTGTATTAAGCGAGCGTTAAATGTGTTGGTAGGGAACATTTCTTGTTAACGAGTCTTAATTTTTTTCTATTCTTTTGGCATGACATCTATCAAACATATTCAGTAACCTTATAGTCATTGGACGAACAGTATCACATTTTTTCGTTGTGTTGAAAGTGAAAAATTTAGAACCGAAAAGTGATGATTTGCGGAAAACATTAATTAATTTCCATTTGATGAAAGAGAGCAGAGTCGCATCGAATGCTTGTCGAGGCATATGGTGATCATGCTCTATTAGAAAAAACATGCAACAGATGGTGTGAACGGTTCAGAAGTAATGATTTTGATTGAGGATTGAAAAATGTGGAAAACACCAAAAAAGTTTTGAGACGCCGAACCACAAGTGATATTGGATGAAGATGATTTTTTAAGTAAAAAGTCAATGGCAGCCATGTTAAATGTTCTCAACAAACAATTTCATGCAGTTTGGAAGCTATGAGAAGGAACCAAAAGGTCCGAAAATGGGCACTACTTGAATTGAAGGAATACAATTGGAAAACCGGTAAAACACTTAAACATTTCGCTTCAAAGACACGAAAGAAAAATAGTTTTGTATCGAATTTTCCCTAGCGATGAAAAACAGATTTACTATATTTTAACAAAGATCGATTTGGTAAGAAGGCAATGCTCTGTGTTTGGTGCGATCAGAAGGATGTGATGTATCATGAGCTTCTAAAATCTGGTGAAACTGTTGATAATAATTGCTAAAAACAACAAATGATCAATTTGAATAATGCATTAATCGAAAAATTACCAGAATGGACGAGAAGAACCGACACAATCAAAGTACTTGACTGGAACCTACCCCACTCGCCGTATTCAACAGACTCGGCGCCTTCCGATTACCATTTGTTCTCACCGATATGACACGCATCGGCTGAGCAGCATTTCGATTCCTACGCAGAAGTCAAAAATTCGGTGCCTGATTGGTTTACTTCAAAAGACGAACATTTCTATTAGCCTAGTATCCATAACTGTCCATAACTGTCCAGAAAGGTACCCAAACGTGCAAAAAGCAATTGCCAATACGTTTAATACATTTGTTCCCATCCCATTCAAGCTTAGTCTTTAATTTTCATAAAAAAAGGTTATTTCAAACTGGTACACCTATAATGACCATTTTTCAATTTCTTAACATAATTTTTACTATCCATTAAAAACTTAATTTACTACTGAGTTGTTGACACTGCCTTGACTTTCACTGCATTTTTCTCTATATTCTCATACAAATTACACTTTGTTGCAACTCAGTAGTCTTCGTAATTGCAGCCGATCAGCATGTACTAAAAATTACATTAAAATTCCCAGCAACAATAAATAATTTCGCAGCAGTAAAACTCGCATGAGATTTAAATTCATTTAGCAAAAATTATAATAATTATATAAAATTATTTTCCAATACAATATTGGTTAGCCCACTTCGTGTGAGGAATATTATAAAACTACAACAGCACGTAAGCACATTCTAACCGCTTAGCCGATTTGCGCCTTTAGTGTTGCATTTCAACCGCAGCGCAGTCATCCTTTGCCTTTTGGGCTCGCATGTCGGCTGTAATGCGCCCGTGTGCTGAGAGAGTGTTGTCAAAAATTGCATTGCCGACTAACGAGATTGAAAATCAGTTGGTAACATGAAAATTACGCGCAACGCAAAAACGCCATTGCCGCAAGGGTTCGAAATCGAAAAAATTGAGCTGTCAATAGCAATTTAAGTCAATTATGTTTGGTAACATTTAAATTGCCAGTAAAGGCAGTAGCCAAATTGCTCGCAGGCTGCAACATTTTGTGGCATTATTATACTTTTTTTAACTCGCTTTTTGCAACATTATTTTTCCTTTGAATTTGCATGCGTGTACATCTACAAATACACATACATACATATGTGTGTGTGGTGAGGAGAGCGCAATCATAATTACTACACATGCAAATGAAAACGTGACACACCCACCGAGACGCCAAAGCGTTGACGCTGCAATGAAGATGTACAACAATCTATTTTTGTAAATTCTACACACTCTTTTTTACAATCTGCATTCAGTTTATTAATTTGATATTTTATTGAATCTTGCCATTCTTCAGCTTTTTTTCGCTTTCGGACAGCACGTTTCTTGCCAGATTTGGTCGCCATGATTTGTGAGCAAAATTTTTTGTGCGCTTAATTCTCATCATTAATCACCCGATGACGCGCTGTGAAACTGTAAAAGTGTCACTATCGGTGTTGCTGTCAAGTTGTTGCAACACTTGCGCTAATATTGCATGATTTAATGCTGGCAGCCGCGGCAATGACTAAGACAAGCAGCAGCGCTGCGTTCCAGTGCAGAAAAGTGTAGGGGGAGGCGGAGCGGTAAGGATCATCAAGCACGACTGATGCGAGAATGTGCGCATGCGTGGCCATCTGAAGACAACTAAAGATGTAGAGGATTGTGCGTATATGTGCGAGTTTATTCATGATTGTGTTTGCGACATGTGCGTGTGTTTGCGACAGGCAAATATGGGCGAAATGTGGACAAATACAAAAATTAAATGGGAATAAACAAGCAAAAGCAGTGGGTAAATGCAGCGACACATTGATAGCGTAAAAGGTATGCAACAATACACACTCAACAACAACACTAGTAACACCACTGCAAAAACAAGCAATGGCAATCAAGCCACAGCCAAAAAAGGCGCAGCAGCGGCAACGCTGCAACGGCGTTACTTGACGGCCAACATCATCAGCAAATGCTTTTGGCAGCCACTACGAAATCAGAAAAGCAAAAACAAAAGTATTCAAAAAATAACACAACAACAAAGCCATTGGCTCATCAGCGCCAAACAAATGTGATTAACACTTCAACACTGCAGTTGTTGCCGCATGTCGATTGTCGGTTGTTGACTGTTGGCCTGTGCTTGTTAAAGTGTTGCATGTGGGTCGCTGCTGTTTTGCCTTTTATTTTTTACGTATATGTGTGTGTGCATCCGTGTATTTAGCACGTCTCATTACCGAAATTGCGTCAACTACCAACACACACGCACACACCCGCAACACAACGAATTCGGCATTCTCACTCGCCTCCTTTCGTGCTTTTTGACGTCCGTTGCATGTGGAGCATGTCTCGCAAAAAACTGGAGCAAAATTTTGTATTCCAAACTAAGCAAAATATTTTTCAGAGATTGCTGATCTATAAAAAATTTTTATGAAATAGTAAAATGGAACAAATGTATATTATTCGTCAGTTTGGTCTTTATGGTAGTTCGAACCATTGAAACATTTATCACCCACATACTTTGGCACAGGGAATTGCAGTACCAGGGGACACTTTTGCCTAAAAGAATTTGAAAAAATGGACCCATCCTATAATAGATTTAATTTATACTATATATCCCCTAAGCAATTAAAGCTTCAATAGCCAAATTTAGACTTAGCATATAACATATGAAACCTCCTATCCACGGGGGGAAAATGGATGAAATCGGATTATAGTTCCGCCCTTTCCCCACAAATAGTGCCTTTGAGGTAAACCATCCATGATAATAGTATAACAGTGTGCGTTTCAGTCCGTCATTTCCTTCCAAAGGGAATTAGACGGGATTTTAGCGGCACTCTCCCGATTAGATGGACCATTATGAGGTTGGTAAACATGTTTGGCGAATCTGGAAGTATCGCAAGGAGATCGTACCATCGAGATCCGCTTGTTTGAAACAATCGTGGCTATTGCAACGTCAGTTCAGGCAAATCCAAGAGTTTTTACTTGCAACTTTTCGGCGCAACTTTAAGTTAGCACATACTCTAAAACCCGTTTGCTTATTCGCCCGAAATTTTTGCAAAATCAATGAAATGGCCGAAGAGACAATAACTTGATAAATTCCAGTAGACGAAACCCAGAACGAGTCACTGTGTGGTGCGCAGTTTCATCAAGCTGTATTCGCGGGCCATACTTCTTTGAAGAAAACGTTGTAACAGTAACTGTCAATGGGCAACGTTATTTAAAGACGTTGAAGGGCCAAGACTGCCCTTTCAATAACGTTTAATTCCAGCAAGATGTTGCAACAATTAAAAAGATATCCTAAAAATAAGTATTTTCATTTCAAACGATAGTGAGTTACTCCAGGGTATCAAATGATTCTGACTTGAAATTTCGTGATAACCACATAAAAAAGTTGTTTCACAAAAAATAAAAAATTTTGCCTCCGCCCAATCCGGTTTTTTTTTACATCTACAATGGTTGGACACAAACTCAACGATTTTCAATATTTAAGTATCAAATCAGCAGCAATGTTGGAATATGTCTATATATGCTAGGGATAAGTAATTTGCCAAATCGCTGTGAAGTGGAGGTCGATAAAGAAAACCAAGTATTCGGTCGGTATTTAGCATCATTGTTGAACTTCTCCAATGTTAATCAACTATTTATGTGGCGAGTTGGTTTCTGCTCAATGTTTTGAGAGATTTTGTTTGCGATATTTATTTTTTCACGCTGCAATATTCATATTTTGTCGTTTATTTTCTAAATTGTACCGATAAGATCGGAAAAAAATAAAGTGATTGTATTATTGCATTAAAGATTATTGTTTATAGAGTATTACCTTGCAACTAGTTTACAAGAACAAAATTTGCTTTAATATTTCCACTTAACCAGGTAAGAGTAAAACTATATTTTTAACTCTAGAAAAAACTTTCGTAGTTTATTGTAATATCTGGCTAATATATTTTGCAGAATAAAATAAGCCACCTTGATCTTAACACCTCACTTTGGAAGAAGCAAACCGAAAATTTTGTGTAATATTTTGTTTGTAGTTTTGCTAAGAAATTATATGCTTTCGATTTTGTAGCAATATGATCCTAATATGACTTCTATAGAGTAAAAAGAATGACAATATATCCTGATAGTTTTTTAAGAAGCTTCTAAAAATACTGGATTAACATAACTCTAGGCATGGAAAAACTTAATTCTTAATTAAACGTAAATTTACTCTTAGCAAATTGATAGTTTTGCTGTCAGAAATATATATACAGCGTGGACAGCAATTTTTAAGCTCTGACAATTTTTCGAGCAAATGTAGCATTTACTGATAAAAAGATTCGATAAAAGTTATTCGAGGAAATACTCCAAACCAAATGTCAAAAGTGTTTAGGGTCAAAAGAGATGACGAAATCCTAAATATTTGAGTGTCCATCTCCTAAGATTGGATTTTAAAACATATGAATTTAATTTTTATTGAAGCAATATCAAAATATTCATACTTCTAAATATAGGTATTTGATTTTAAAATGTAAGAAATGTTATAATCCTTATAAATCCGCAAATATTTGCGTGAGGCACTATAACCAAGACAAATATGCATATACAAAGTCTTTCCAGCACCCCAGTCTTTATTTCTTTTATTCCCGCTGCTTCGACTACAGCTTATCAAGCAAGCGTTTTTGATAACATTTGACGTGGCCGAGAAGCGAGGCATTCATATCTCTTACTCAGCACCAGCACAACGGCCGGTGCACCAGTTCGACGGCATGCCCGGGGCTGCGCACGATTGTGGTGCATTCAGGCGGCTGCACACCAAGAGCAATTAAATATAAAGGAAAGTGTGTGTGTATGTAAGAATATGTGGCTACGGCAAGAATACTGCGCATACCAGGCATTCTTATTGTTGCTGCGGCTATTGGATTGCAAGGACACTTGCCAGCGCAAACTTAACACACAAACTATACCGTACACGTACTATATATACATGTATGTATGTATGTGTGTTTGTGTTTCTTTGCATATGTGTTAATGATCTGCGATTCTGGTAATTGCAATTTGTAACGCTTTTGCGATTTCCGGCAGAAACAGATTATATTTAAATAAAAGGTGATGAGCATGAAATATGCAGGCAACGCAGCTGAGCGTTCATGTGTGTGTTGCCATGCATATTGGGATCTTAATTATGGACCAAGTTATTGCATAAGTGCGTGCAAATGGGCATGTGTGTAACAGTGTGGGCAATATTCGACTGAATGTGGAAGATTAAATTATTAGCTTGATTTATTTGCGAAACTCCAATAAATGGAAGCACATTAATTTGTGCAAATATACATTCTTGTTATACCCTGAACAGTTTGTAGCACGCAAAAGAAAATGTTCAAGACCCCATAGAGTATATATGGATAGCGACATCCAGTTTCTGAGTTATCGATTTGAAATTTTGTAAACGTCACTGTCATGCCAAAGGAATTGTTCATTTCTTCAAACTGCCGATATCGGACATTTAAAGCAAATACCAGTCAAAAAAATTGATAGACATACTTTGGTTCTTGTTTGGGAACTTTATTATTTGACAAGATTCCTTCTCGAAATTTGACATATGCAATCTCCTATCAAATCATTTAGATCAGACCACTACAGCATTTAGTTGCCATTAAAATCTTTTTCTATACTAGGTAACCTTAAAAGGCTAGAAAGAACCAGAAAACGGTTTTCCGGTAGTTTACGTTTAAGTTAATAGTTAGTTTTATAAGGAATGCAGGTGTAAAGGGTACTATAGCTTTGGTACAGCCGAATTTATTGTTTCTTCTTGTATTATATGATTCTCAATATATCAAGTGTATGAAATATACCGTTAACTCCGCAAGACTCCAATCTAATGCAAGAAGTGGCACAGATGAAGAACAAAGAGAATTTTTATCGCCAAATATTTGCGAGATTAATTTCTCCATTTAGGCCGCTGGCAATTACTTTAAACGTCCCAAAAATGGTTGGTTCAACTAACTTTTAAATGATTTGCCGAAAATTCCGCACTGCTCATTTGCAGCCCAGACAAACGCAAACGCATTTGAGATATACTCACCTTATTGTTGTTGCAATAAGTTTAAGCTGGGCCGTTAATCGCCGCTGTGGCCGCCGAAAATTCGCAGAGCAAGAATGCATTGCTAGCGACTTAATTGGATTAAATGTGAAATAAATAACTCGCACACAGTGCCACACGTCCGGAAGTCCTTGGTGTCTTGGTGTGCACGCGCTTCAGCCTGGTTGTTGTTGGCTTTGCGTTGCATACACAATTGTGTTTTGTTGCGTGCGCCTTTTTGTTTTTCTCTCGGTTTCGCTGCACCAGCCGCAGCAAAGTCATTACAATGATTTATGATGAAGGTGGACAATACAGCAGCTCACACTCACACACACACGCGTGCGTGGCGAAAGCGACAATGGCAAATTTACAAAGTTGACAAGGAAAAATTGGAGCTTTGGCACGGAAGACAGATGAGTTTAACGGTTTGTGGTGGGATTTGCAGTTGAAAGTTTAAGCCGTTTATTCGCGGTGCTCTTACATATGCGCATAGAGCGTATGTGCGAAATCGCCGAAATGCGTAAGTACTTAATTACTTAACGACTTTGGTGACCGTTTTAAGTTCTTGTAAGTTTGGTCTATAAAGCCCTCTGCCCTCTCCCTTAGAATCGCAGATTTTGCTTTTAATATAATTAATTTAAGAAGTTTTTTCATATGGATTAAAATAATCAAAATTGATCCACTCCATATATGTGAAAAGGAATAGAAAACATTTCAATAGTTTGAAGACAGTTTCAGCAGCGTAAGTTTATGTTCAGCATAGGTTTTTAAGTTATATCAACTACTAACTTTTTATTAAAGTTAGCAACTCAATATCATATTTAAGTATACATTCCAGAAGGTTTTCTCAAAGTCCTTAGCGTAACTTTACATTTTGTACATTTTTTAAATTTATTGTGCTCTACTCCAAATAACAATATATTATAATCTTTATTTATTTTAGTAATCTTTTCTTCTCCAATTTAAGATAGTTATTAGTTTAACGCGCCGATCTTTAAATGTTTTAATTACTCTTCGCAAGTGATTTGTTTTATTAGTATGATTTAATCATTAAATGGTTCATAAGGTAAATAATTTGAAGTACCGTTAAACAAAATAAGTGGTGAATTTTTCAGATTTTATATAAGTTGGACTAAGTAACTAAAAGTTCCAAAGCACTATGACTATCTGTGAACCAAAAGGGGCCTATTAATAATTTGCAGGCATATGCACATATACAAAACACAAAAGCTCAACAATTTTAATTATAACTAAAAAATATTATAAACAAATTAAAATTTCTATTCACGTCATATTTAAATCTGCATATTTGCGGCATTCTTTGTGGCTGAGATCATGCAGATACATATTTAAATCAATCGCCCCAGCTACTCAACATAGATATGATCAGTCAACTAATTTTATGCCATATCCGCTTTGCGCCACAATGCAAAAGACTGCAAAATATGAAGTGGGGTAAGGCAAGCGGTGGTCACCAGAGTCACATGCACAATTGCTTATAAAAGTGCACATAAGGAAAGACACGTTTACGTGAGTGGCGAGCAGTTCAATACTTTCAATTAACGGCGGATTAGTGGCAGCTCACATCTATATACATATAATATGATATATGTATCATATAATAGAAATATTATTTACTTGTGTATAGCGGTATGTGTGTGCCCATGTTCGCAGTCAATTATCCCACATGCGCGTCCGAGTGACTGGCGCAACTTTGTCTAGCGCGTTGCCATACTCATGCCATATACAAGTAGTGTAATGTTTATTATAATATTTATTTTTGTTGTTGTTCGAGGCATATACACATATTTTACTATTAAATTTTCCAATTATTATAGTTGATTGCAAATGAACATTATTTTCTTAACTTGGTACACGTCTGAGTAACAGCACCAAAGCCGACTAGTCTAATCTCACCTCCATTAGTTTTCTAACATTTTTTATTCCACTTGCAGGTGTCGGCCAGCGACCCAGATTGTGGTGTTAATGCAATGGTCAATTATACGCTAGGTGATGGTATCAAACAGCTCGCCGAATTCGAGGTACGCTCTGCGACGGGTGAAATATGCATAGCCAGCGAGTTGGACTACGAGAAGCGTAACTCCTATGAGTTTCCGGTGATAGCAACCGATAGAGGTAAGTGCGCCAGAAATGTTAAAAATTTATTTTATAATAAGAACTGCACATTTTTCTCATACTTACCACTTTTATTTTTCTCCTCTCACCTACAGGTGGCTTGAGCACCATAGCGCGCATCAAGATCCAGCTTACTGATGTCAATGACAATCGGCCGGTTTTCTATCCGCGCGAGTACAATGTGTCATTGCGCGAAACGGCTAGCGCCAGCGCTGCGACCGCACCCATTGTTGCCGTCGTTGCTACCGATGCCGATGCGGGCCGTTTCGGCGCGGTGACCTATCGCATTGTAGCCGGCAATGATGCGGGCATATTTCGCATTGATCGCACGAATGGTGAAATTTTCATCAATCGCCCGAATATGTTGTCGGTGCGCACACAACCGGTGCATGTGTTGAATATAAGCGCCAGTGATGGTGGCGGCATGCGCAGCTCGTCAGATGCATTGGTCTTTTTGAGCATCATTGATGCTACACAGCGGCCGCCGATCTTCGAGAAGCCGCGCTACAGTTATCATGTGAAGGAGGATGTGCCGGGTGGTACAGTAGTTGGTTCGGTGATGGCCACCAGCAGTGATGCGGGTAAGCTTTTACGCGTTTGCTTAAGTCTTTTGTTGTACTAGGGTTGCAGCTCAAACTTAAGGAAGTGCCAAAAAACGAGAAGAAATATGCAAAAATTTTATGAAAATGTATGAGGAACTGTTTCATATATACATATATTATCTGAAAATATGCAAAATTTAGCACACACAATGTTCACTGATTTGGAAATAAATGACTGCGCTTGTGACAGACAGCTCGGCAGTATATTTTTTCGCGTACGCTTCTCCGCTTCATTTAGCTTTTGTTTGTTGCACATTTACCTGTTTTAAAGCCCTGCTCCTCTGAAGAAAGGTAGTATACTTCGTCTGAAAAAAACCAAAAATTCTCAAAAATAATGCCGTTCACATTTAAATAAGCTGAGTTGGCAGTTTCGAAAATATTGAAGGCGCACTTATTTGTATTAAATCAAATACATTTGCAACTCTTATGTGTTGCAAGCGCTGACATATATAGTATATGCAGGCATACATGGTCTGGGCATTCGGCCCCTCGTTATTTTTCCATTCTTTTGCGCGTATTATGGCACTAAACTTTTGGGCTGTGATGAAGCCGCGTTGAAAAACACATAGATTTCAACAAAAATCTGCACCCATCAACTTCAACAACGTCATCATCGTCAAGAGCTATCACATCAATTACAAAAGGCCAGACAGACTCAACTACCTTCTCACTTCACTCGTTTAGCCGTTGTTGCGTTTCCGAAATCTTTGAAAGTTTACTCACCATAAGCCATAAGCTTTGTGGCGTATGCAAAAATGAATAATACTTTTGTGGAACAAAATATAAAGAAGGCAAATAACGGAGTCTGCATTTGCTTACTGCTTTACTTCAGTTTTAATTTTCCACATTTCTTGCATTTTCGTTTTCTTTTAAAAATTTGGGAAACTTTGTTAATCCACTCGAGTTTTTATACACTGAACACAGTGTATTAAGTTTGTAACGCCCAAGAGGAAACGTCGGAGACTCCATAAAGTAAAGCCGCCATTATGTATTACAGTAGACTTAGTAAAAATGGAGCGTTACAGGATTGATCAAAGTGTTTTCATGATTAAACGATGATTAAAAAATAATGAAAGATTGTCGGACGCAGTTCAGAAACTGCGTTCAAAATATAATATAGCAGGAATAGTGTTTTACCTTCGTTAACTGTGAAGAGATTAATTGAAATGGCGGCAAATTTAAATCTTGCTTTAATTCTGGGACACCCGGTATGTATATAAATTATAAGCATGAGAGCAGAGTTGCTTTAGACATGTCCGAAAGTATATATACGAACTAGTCCCTCTGTTGATATATCGATTTGAAATTTTGCACCCGTCCTTTTCACACCAAGAAGCCGCACATTTATCGGAACGACCAATATGAGACCGCTATCAACCTCTGATAAACTAGTTCAGATCGAGTCACTCTAGTTCTTGTAATAGAATTTTTTGATTTGGTTTGGTTGCCAGAGAATTTAAAGTAAAATTAATTGTATTAGATAACTTTGAATACCTATTATAACATGATTGCCACCATGACTTATACTTGACTTCTACGTATGCTCGATCTCAAAACTTTATCGTAAAGTTTAACACTTTTGATGCTATACATTCTCAAAATATTTTGACATTCGTGAGTCATTAGTGTTGTTAGCACTTACTTAAAGTATTCATCTCGGCCAAAAAATTGAATTAAATCGCGGACATTTTCGCGCGATTAATTTTTTACCACTTTCGACGTGGATTATCTCTGCAACAGTGTATTGATGAACTTAACAAAATTTCTGGCGATAAAGCTCCATCAAGTACCAGTGTTCACCGAGGGTATTTTGAATTCAATCGAGGTCGTATATCACGCCAAGATGAATAGGTCGTCATATGACGTATAGTGAGATTGAGGCAACTATATGCATTGGTGTCGATTGGCCGAGAGAAATATAAAAAACACGATAACGGTGCTTCGAAACAACGCGACAGGTGATGAATCGTGGACTTATGAGCGTATGAGCCCGAAAGTATGCAGCAGTCGATTGTGTGGATGTTTCAAGATGAGTCGAATACAATAAAAGTTATTCGCGGACGAAGTACTTTGAAGCAAACGGTTGCCTCTTTTGAAAAAACTGGACGTGTCGCAACCATACTATTAGAACAATGCAGATCAGTAAATTCCAATTGGTTGCCAGTTGTCTTTTAAGAAATCAGAAAACAACCGCCGAATGTGCATCGCTCTTCACCACGACAATGCGAGCTTTCACATTTCGAACTTAAATAACTTCATTTTGATTTGATGAGTCATCCGCCGTGCAGTCTTGACTTGGCACCGAATGACTTCCATTTATTTCCATACTAGTAAAAATAAACTAAGAAGTAATCGTTTTTCGACAGCGGAAGTGGAGGTTCATGTGTTCAGAACACATGTTTTGGAGACAGCTCAATCAGAGCAGCAAAAGTGCTTCGACAATTGGTCTTCATGGAGAGTATTAAAAAAAATCAAAGCGATTTTCGATGAATAACATCGTTGTCCGAAAATAAATGGCAACCCTTACAGCATGGAATGCGTGCTTATAGAATAAGAGTCAAAGATTTAAAAAAAAACTATAAATGTTCTATCCAACGCAGGATTACTCTTGCCAACAGGTGCTACTTCGGACTGAGTACGCAATTGAAAAGTAAAGTCCTCTCTCGACGAACAAAAGCCAAACTCTTTAAGTCGCTCATAATTCCCGTCCTGCTATATGGTGCAGAGGCTTGGACGATGACAACAACCGACGAGTCGACGTTGCGAGTTTTCTCGAGAAAAGTTCTGCGAAAGATTTATGGTCCTTTGCGCGTTGGCCACGGCGAATATCGCATTCGATGGAACGATGAACTGTACGAGATATACGACGACATTGACATAGTTCAGCGAATTAAAAGACAGCGGCTACGCTGGCTAGGTCATGTTGTCCGGATGGATGAAAACACTCCAGCTCTGAAAGTATTCGACGCAGTACTCGCCGCGAAAAGCAGAGGAAGAGGAAGACCTCCACTCCGTTGGAAGGGCCAGGTGGAGAACGACCTGGCTTCGCTTGGAATATCCAATTGGCGCCACGAAGCGAAGAGAAGAAACGACTGGCGCGCTGTTGTTGACTCGGCTATAATCGCGTAAGCAGTGTCTACGCCAGTGAAGAAGAAAAAGATAAATGTTCTATACAGATAAAAGCTTTCAGGTTGTTTCTAGGTCCTTTTCAGAGACTATTTTGAAGCATGCTCTGAGCTTAGTTATTTATACATATCTACGATAACAATAGAGATTATACAAACTAGTTACACAAGAAATGTTGAAACATTAATTTCCACACTACATTTCCTTTAATCCTAATACTATATTAATTTTTTTGTGTATAATTCACACCTTCCTCTCTATGTTCACAGTCAATCGTAATGGCGTTCGCTATTCAATTTATTCGGGCGATCCAGAAGGTTACTTCAGCATTGATGCCATAACGGGCAATATACGTATAGTTAATCCTCTAGATCATGAAACGAAACCACAAATTTTACTTAACATTCAAGCAATGAGCGGTGATCCACCAGCTTACGGGCATACTCAGGTGAGTACTAAAATGAGAATTTTTATCAAAAAGAGCAAATTGCATGACAACACTAGAAATTATTTGGAAAATATGCTTTATTATGAAGAGAAATTAAGTTCAATTTCGAAAAACCAAATTTAGAAATACCGAAAAAATTTAGCTTTGCAGTTTCAAGAATGGGAGTAAAGAGAAAAAACTTTGAAATTTATGGTTAAGGACCTTCATCACCTCTAAATTTTCTTCCCAGGTCAATATCGATATCGAGGACGTCAACGATAATGCACCAGAATTCGAAACGAACTTGGTACGCATTTCCGTTCCGGAAAATGCCGATCTCGACACAGCACTCTATGCAGCGCATGCGCACGACAAAGACTCTGGCAAAAGTGGTGAGATCACCTATACGCTGCATATGATTTCTGCCGATCAATATCAATCAGCCGAACAACAGCAACAACAATATCTCGGTAATGCAAGCAATGCCGTACAATTGGCTCGTCCAACGTTAAACACTTTTACTGGTTCACCAACGGGAGCGTTGGCAATACGCAATCGTCTGGCGGCCACAGGTACCACCGCATATGCTGCTGGTATTGCCACGCTCAACAACGCGCATATGGCTACCGCGGCGACCGGCATCTCCGCTGGCGTCAACCGTATGACCACTGTAGTTGCCGAACAAAATGTTTTCGCAATCGATGCACGCTCTGGCCACCTAACGCTGTCACGACACCTGGACTACGAGACGGCACAACGGCATGCACTAATAGTGACGGCTACGGACGGCGGTGAGCCACCCTTATCGTCCAACCTCACAATACTGGTGGAGGTGCAGGATGTCAACGATAATCCGCCGATGTTCGAGCGCAACGACTACTCAGTGAAGGTGTTGGAATCGTTGCCGATTAATTCACAGGTAAGCAAATAGCTGAGGACCAAGCGTATGCATGTGTGCCTTATGCGCATGCTCGGGTAGGCGATTATTTTGCTATGCAGCATCTCTTAGTTGTGGGCATTAGTAGCACGCATTGACAGCTATGCTAATTTCCACATATATAAACTTGCATTAATTCGATTAACCACCACTAGAAGTCACGCGAGTTTCGCTGCCACTCGGTAAGCACTCGTGCTTCCTGCCAATATGCTTGTGTTTGCATGTGTATGCATGTATGTTCGGCCGAATGTACAAAGGTATAAAACATTTTCATGGATAAACATTGCTTTATATGCAACTTTTAGCCAACGAACGAAATTCAGCTATCTTGACGCATGCGCGTGCCTTTGCAGAAAACCTGTCCTTCTTTTCAAATAGTTTCGCATTTGTTGAACTAGTTTTGTGTATCTGGAAAATCATCCTTCAACTGTCACTGCTTCAGCTGCACAACCGCATGCCATTCTGATTGAGGAAAGTTTGCGGAACTTTTTAGCAAACATTTCTAGGAAAATGTGTTAATTTTCAGTAATTTTTTATCTCCAATGGTTCTTGATTAATTCAATTTTTGCAAACAAATGAAAGATAGAGTTTATATTAAAACTGTATTATATATAAAGATAACCTCATTATTTTATAAGCGAGCTGCATAGGAATACTAAATGTAACAAGAAGGTAGGTTCAAAAATAGATATTTTAAAATGTAAGGCGGAAAAGTAAAAAAGCACTTAAGATCCGCAACTAAAAATACAGCAATAGTTAAAACCCTCAAAAAACTGACTTCGTTTCCGAAACTAAATATACCGGCTATTCAGCAATGTTCTCTTCGAAGCCACATCAAATAAGTTAAAGCTTATTTTCGGAATTTTGAGCAATGAAAGAATCGCATTAAAATAATGAGAATAGGAATTAAGCGTGATCTAATTTTAGGCTCATGAAATCTTCTTTCGTTTCAATACTTCACATCTTTTACTCCCAAGTTTACATTATAACTGGTGTAAAAGGCAATGCGAAGGTGTTAAAAAACAAAATTAAAGCTTCTGTAAGGATTAACTTGATCAAAGAGAAGAAAGGTAGAGGCATGACGACAGAAAAAGCACATCAAGCATTAAGGTTTAGTTAAAACATTCAACACTTACTTATTTATAATTACATTAATATTGAGTGCTTTAACCTTTCTAATCCTTATTGAAACTCTATTTCTGGAGAAAGCCGCAGGAACCAAAATATTTGTATATCGTCTGACTTAAATGAAATGAGGAACGTGTATCAGGTATATTGATTAAAAAAGGAAGTCGCAAGAACGCCTGCCCGCAAACGGTTGCATTTAAATCAATATACATTTTTTAACATAAAACAACCTTTTATATATATTTTTTGAACATCATCGACTTTGTACAAAAAATATAGCGACTTTGAGAAATATACAATTTTATTATATTAAAAAACCATGTAGCCATGAATAAGTATACTTTTTATTTTAATAGTTGTCGGTAGTCGTCGTTTTTGATTAAAATAATATGCCTGGCAAAATACAAAATATTTTAAATGTACAAATACTTCTGGTAAAGTTCAAACAGACGAGGAAGAAAAGGTTCTAGGCAAGCTTGAGTCCTGAAGGGGCATTATATACACACAAAAATTGCAAAAATTAAATTCATATACAAAAACAAAGAAGCAGACTGTCGCATTTTCAAGTCCATCAATGGAAATTCGGACAAACTTTGAGTAATTTATGTGCAATGTGAATGCCAATTGAGCTTTTATAGACACAGCAAATCGAAGTTTTCTGCAAATAAATGTCACCGCAAATATTTGTCCGCCATGAAATAAAATAAAGTGTTTGGATGACTTAAAGGCCTACCAAAATAAAGCAATTTACATCTTTTGTAAATTGTGATTCACGTTACAGTAATCGGTTTTTATTTATAATCGTCGAGTCGAAGGCGAAAGAGATTCGCATGCGAAAAGACTTATTTGCATTTATGCAAATGGCGCCGCAAGAAAAGTATGCAAAAAGGTGCACGCACTGCTGCTAGCACTGCTATGTTGTATGTGTTTGCATGCATTTTTTTTTTTTGATTTTGTTAAATACCTTAACCTCCAATTTACCGCGAGGCGCACTCGAAAGTTAACCTCAATTGCCGGTACATATTTACAAATATACTTAGCCTTATTAGAGATAGTCAACCAACTTTCTTCGGCCACCTAATTTTGGTCATTCCACGTCGGCAACAAAGCGACATTGTTGCAGCAACAGCAACACCCACCAATGCTACCAAATTTACGCAAATAAGTATTTGTGTTTGTGCAATATAAACAGATCGCATTTTCACTGTGACCGGCCGCCAAACAAACAAGCAACACACTGCCACAGCAGTAACATACTAAACGGCAATACACAAAACGGGCCACATTCACGAGCGAGCGAATCGCCTGCGATCTCACCGAAAATCACATAGCAGTTAGAGACACGATTTTTATCGTGCAACAGCGGCAACAAGCGGCTGCCAGCTTGCCACACAAATGGCAGCGACAACAACTATGTATAACAAAAGCAACAACCAATGGGAAGCATGGGAGCCGCGCCGCTGCGGTCAATGGGTTAATTGTGATTTAAAGTACCAGCAACAACCCCAAATAATCATGGCACAAAAAAGTTACTGCAACTACAATTACTTAAAACGCTATTGTAACTATGCAGCGGCTACAACATCAAAAACATACAAACATGCACCACAGCAAAAACTTTACAAAGCAAACAATTTGCATATACCAACAGCACGGTGAAAGTCTGCAAATCACTTGAAAATCGCACTGTCTCACACAACTAGCTTAAGCTCTATTGCCCACGACTAATTAACAATCAAAATACTCACACTCCTTTTGTTTTCTTTTTACAGATCCTGCAAGTGACAGCCATCGATCTGGACACCGGCAACAATGCGCGCATCACCTACCGCTTGGTGAGCAGTGCTAACAGCACGGTGACACTCAATGCTGGTGGCAAACTGGCAACACCGACTTTGCTACACCCCAGTGGCGCTACCAAGCAAACACTTTCGGCCGCCGACGCCGAGCTGGCGCAACTGTTTGGCATCTTTCCCAACAGCGGTTGGTTGTATTTGCGCGGCACCTTGGACCGTGAATCACGCGACCGCTACGAGCTCACCATTATGGCCAGCGATAATGGCACACCGGCTGCACATGCACGCGCACGTGTCATCGTGGAGGTGTTAGATGCCAACGACAATGATCCGCACTTCCTGAGCGCGGCGTATGAGTTTGTAATCGAGGAGAATATGCGACGTGGTGCGCTGGTTGGTGTAGTGGGCGCCACTGACCTGGATGTTGGCGAGAATGCGGAGATACGTTACAGCTTGATACCGTCCAATACGAGTTTCCAAGTGAACGCCATAACAGGTGGGTGAACGCGAATTAAGACTTAATTAATTAATATTTATGAGGTTGAGGCCGTTAAAGGATTTGACACTACTAAAAGATCATGAAACCACTCCGTAACTATTTATTTTTATAAATTGCATATCCTCGAATCTGAAATGTACCCCATTAAGAGCGTGTAGAGTTCACAAATGGAAAACTAAAGGATTTTCGAAGTGAGTCATTATCTCATTCCAAGCTAATCCCGTAAAAGTATATAACTCAACTTACACGCATTAACATTTTAGAAGTATTTGAATATAGACGTACATTGAAAGAATGGATTATTCCCTGCCACCACATATATCCAAATAGGATTTTAATTAATTCCACTCCTTACAAGTCCAAGGTAGTGAACACATATCCATTTGTTTTTTACTTATGAAAAGTTATTTTGGCCAAATTCGTAACCATTTTAACAAAGACATTCGATTCTCTCGAAACCGGCATCAAATTGAAGCCTTAGTCTCTTGCATATATATGTATTTCGCCACCAGCAATACGCAAATGAACAGTTTACTTGAGAAACCACACTTACTACACATTCACTAAACTTTTTGGAAACTTCTTAAGGAAGTTCAAAGTATTTGTTTTTGCACTGGACGGTTATTGAGAAGTAGTTTTCACCCTACGGTCAAAACCGAAAATTCTCCATTATAAGCCTTTCAGCCTGTCCGTGGTTGACAACAGCATCAAAAAATTCTCAAAATAAACAAATCTTCGCTGAATAATCGGCAAAAGAAAAGTAAGGAATATATTACTGCCTACTCCGAAGCGGTTCTCATGAAAACTTCAGCAGAGGCGACCCTAAAATACAGTAGGACCTTCCATTAATTACATTAGTCACTAAGGCCTTTTACCCTTACCGCTGTATGGTACGTCGAATCCTTTAAAGGTGCTTATATGTCACATACTAAGACGTTGTCGAATTAAAATACAGAGAGTTAGTCGTTTAGAAGTTTTGTGTACCAGCAAAATGTTCTCTGTCGACGACACCTCTTTGCCTTTTAGTCAGCAACCGGAGACTATTTAAAAGCTCTGGATCAATATATATTCAACTTCTTGCAAGTGTAAGCATTTTTATGCGTATCTGCCAATGTATGTGTTTATTTAGCTTGTGCGCAGTAAAAGTTAAGAATTTCCTTTTAACATAAATTAATGTCACTTCAGCTTAGTAAAAAATCGAATTGCCGCCACGGCCAACTAACATTTCTAACATCTCCATCAACTTGCTGGCAGCACTTGCAACGGCCCCGCTCAAAGCAAGCGGCCTGACACTGGCAATGTATAGGACAAGGCCAAAAGCGCCATATAAATGCTCCTTTAAAAAGACTCCAGCAGCACAGATCAGCTTAGTGTAGTGCAACGCCGTTCAGGCCAAGCCGGAGAGCCAAACGGACCGACCGACTGGCAACCATGTACTGCGCCATGACCCGTGGCCAAGCATTACTGTTCTACTTTTCAAAATAGACAGTTCGGAGTTGGGCTCCCAAGCCGTCAAATTGGCAGGCAGACGGGTGTGTAGTAACGTTGCAAACGCAATGTAATATGTAGCAGCAGATTTTCAAGATTCGACCAACTGGTGGGTCTATCGGCATAGGCATGTATTGGGTAAACCTGTCCGTGCTTTGCAGCCGCAAAAAATAAAAAATAACCACTGTTATTGTAGATAATAAATACTAACTCAGAGCCATGCTACACACAGCTACTCCCCATCCACAACCATCACATCTCGTCGCTTTCTGCGCCGCTTGCTCTTTCGCTGGTAATCAAATGATCTCCATGTACATATTTCAGCGATAGACGCTGCACAGGCTGACTTTTACTACCTCTTTAGCCGCAACTTTGCATTGTTGTCGTCGTGCAGCAGCAGCAACAGCCGCCGCAACTAAGACGAAGACCTCACTATCAACCGTATATCTTGGCGAACGGCTTTGCTGGGACGCATGGTTGGATGAATGGCTGGCAGTCGAGCCATTAGTGTGCGCGCAACAACAGTTTTAACGCTGTCAGCTCATCCGTCAATGGCATGTCAAGTGGTTGACATTTTGTGGCCACTGTGTGTGCGGCAGCAGCATGTTGCAGCTCCCAGTGAATTTTTATAAACACACATACATTTTTATACTGTCATGTGTGTGCTCGTGCGCCGTGGCACAGATCAGGAGCTTAGCTGTTATTTAAATTAAATATGCAAATCGCGTGGTGCTGTTAATCCTGTAGACCAGGTACTCATACCAACAGAGGCACAGCTCTACATATGTGTAAGAACATTCAAGACTTCCTTCACCACTGCAACCATTGCGCATGACCACCAGATATCAAACATTGGTGTGTGCGCTCGGCTGCCAATGTGCTGACCGCAGCTGAACTAGTTTGATTTCATAGTCCGCACGGCAGCAGCTGGGCCGCTCGCAGCCCATATATATGAGCATACAAGTGATTGAAAGTCGGTTGATGTGCCAATAAACGGCATTTTCCGCATTGCTTATAACGCTTTGACTCACTTAATGTGGCTGCGAAAAGAATTGCGTACCGCGGAATATTAACACATCAGCGAAGATAGATACATCGTTAACATTGTTGCAAGTTCACACACGATCGCTTCACATTCGCGGTTCACTGTGTGTATGTTCCTTTTTATCTCGTGCGGATGTTATTTTCAATTACTCAGTTGAGATACACGTAATTGAAAATATTCAGAACGCTGCAAGTTTCTATGAATATTGTGACCGTAAATCAAAATTGAATATGGAGAGAATGACGGACCGCGCATTTGAAGTGACTTCTTGGAAAGTGCCGGTTATAAAAATATGAAAAGTGATTAGCCTCAATACTAGAAAGAAAAACACTGTAATACTTATCTTTGGTTACAAGAAAAGACATAAATTGTCTGTTATAAATTTATTTACTTTAAAGGAACCACTCAATTTGAAAAACTTTTTAATTTTAAAATTTGTTAAATTGCTAAGATGCATAGGTCTCAATGACACTCTTTTAATACTTTCGCGGTTTTGCCCTTCATACAGCTTCTTCGGCTTCGGAAAAATAAAAAGTTCCTTAGCCTTAAGAGAGCACTGTTCCAGGTTCAGTGGTTCAGAATATTTGTTAACTTAAGGGAGGGCCGGCTTTAGAGGCTTCAAAAAATCGACATTTTTGAGGATTTTTTGGGAGCGAAAGAAGTAATTGATTAAAGCGAAATTTATAGGGTTTTTTATATACGAAATCTTTGATTATTCTGCGTTGGGAAGCAATAGCCCGATGCATCAGCCATGTGCATTAGTCGGACGGCGGGCAGGACGCGGGTCGTAATTTCTATCGGAAACAAAAAATTCAAAGAGATTCCTATTCGTTAACAACTTATCTTCTAGTTAAACTAAGAAAATTCTAAAATAAAAAAGTCTAAAATTGAAAAAAGGTTATTGACCAAAAAAATTTATTTTATGTTGTTTAAAAACATGTACAAACTTAACTTTTCTTTGTTTTTGTTTTAGTTTAAATAAAAGATAATTTAATGCCAAATATAATAAACTTTGCCCTAATTCCATAAGACGTTTAGTTTTTTTCGTAAAAAATAAAAAAGCTTCTAAAGCAGGCTGCCCCTTAATACATCTGAAAATTTATGCAATATCTTTTATTTTTATTTATTTATATCTTTTATTTATTTTTTTGGTGGCTTTGAAGTTATTTTCTTAGTTTTGGGAGTCAACTCAGCTGCAAAAACCTACGAACAAAAATGTTTCTTGATGCTATTTCTGCCATTATTTTAATTATACTTTCGCAACATTTTGCAACAGAGAGTATAACAGTTTTGTTCACCTAACGGTTGATATAGAGTTATAAATATATATATGTATATAAATGATCAAGATGTATAAAGGAATTGAATTCCGAGTGACGGTCTACCTTCGCTATAGTCTCACAACTGAGCTTTGCAAACCACTAAAGATGAAGCGAAAATATATGAAAGGGTATTATACATAGTTGTCGGTATCAATTGGTAATAAGTTGGATCACAACTGTTCATGCTGGAATACCGTATGTATGAACCTTAGCACTTAAAGCAATCGGATCAATACTTTCGGTAGCTCACCCAGTGTTTATGGCTGATTTTTTGCCGAACGGCCAATCTGTATAATAGCATGTCCCTGTTGCAAAAATGGGTAAAATAGGGTGAATTCTTCCCTTAAACCCCATATACCTAATAGAACTATTTTCGAAATTCCGGTTAACTTCTATCAGAAGAAATATCTCTCTAATACCAATGTATTGTCTTGCCTAAAATCGATGGATATTTGAATGTTTTTAATGCTATACATTTTTGTTGCATAAATTTTACAAGCAGATGCAACTGCAACATCGGTTAGTTTCTGTTTAGTATATTCATTGGAAAACAAAAATTGCTGTGACTACGGAATTTCGTAACACCTTTGCTTCTTTTAAGACCAAAAGGCCTAAAGTCTTTGTTGAAAATTAATTGTCGCAAGAATATGCTTGACTTAAAATTCTTAATAAGACTTCAGTTTTGCGACTAATTTTTCTTACCTGAAATTAACTTAAATATGTTGATTAGCAAATCGGGTATTTTTAAACGCTTACTGTTATAGTTATTCAGAATAAACTTTAAACTCATCGAATCAGTCCGTCGGTTAGATATGTGATGACTTTAATTTTCATTTCAGTGCATTGGATGTATCGAAGTCACTGTTTTGGCTTTAACAAAATTAAATTGTACTTTCTTAACAAGAAACATTCTAAAAACTTTCTTATAACGTACTCCAAATCAAAATCGCTTTAATATTAGCTCTAAACATTGATCTTTCGTGTGCGGATTGTCCCGCTGATATCGGTTGGGCGTTGATATTTTTAAAGCTCCATCTTATCTTTTATTTAGTTTACACCAACAAAGTAGTTTATTTACTCGTTTTGATCGATTCGCTCCACACCAAACTACATCACACTTTCATGTAAGACTATTCACATTCAACACAGACAACTCATCAAGTGGAATTTACAAAATTTAGGTTTTCTAATGAGAAACTTCACATTGTTCCATTAATAATAAAATCCGGTATGTAATTAACGAAAAGAGAGTGCAAACTCTTACATTAATTGTAGTACTTTTAATAATTGCTAGTTACAAACGAATATTTTTCACCATATGAAGCTCAAGATTAGCTAAATAACCAGAAAGGTTGTAAAGACCACCATCACAGCTGATTGCTGACAATTGCGGCAGTGTCGAGACATTTTCCCACACTCACACAGCGCTTTTGGCCGCCAGCGACATAAAGCAGCGTCGGCAGGTGGGAAGCAGTTTGCGCCTCATATCCGACAGCTGTATATGTTAATATCTTCTCAGTTTTCCAACATAAGTAACATAGTTGTATATAAACTAAATGTTTATACATTAATTTGTATGTATGTATCTCAATTTCCACCACATTCCAACAATCTTCTTATTGTTTCTATCAAACACATATACAAGTACTATACGATTAGAACATACTATACATCATGCGCTATTGCTGTTGTTGTTGCCATTAGTGTTGTCGCTAATGTTTTGCTACCCATTAATCATTACTCTGCCGGGGAGTGGCGACCTAAATCTGAAAGTCAAAACATTTTCAACTTCATTGGCCACACTGGCCACTCAATGCAATCGACTGACGAACACACCAACCAGCGATCAACTACGAGTGACCGTTCAAGCGTCACACGAGCTGCCAGTTGTCCGCCCGTTCGCGCGTTTAATTTGTCCAGTTTCCGCTTGATTGAATAGTCTGGCAAACGGAGTGGATATTTGGTATTTTATTCAATTTGATTTTCATTCAAGAAGAAAAATATTGGCGTCTAAAAACGACTAGGCAAAGGAGTTCGCTGCGCAAATGCAGGGAGAGCATGATTTACGCGATCTGACACAGAATCAGTGAATGCGGAATAAATCATGTGACGACCGCCGGCGCTTTTGTCGGTGCTTAATTGAAAAGGTAATACTTTCTCGACCATTTAAGAGTTCTTACCTTTTCTGCAATTTCTCCACGCAGCGGAGAGAAAAAGGTCAACAAAAGTCACAACAGCGCCGCACACATCTGTTCTAATTTGCAAATCCAGTGAGCTTACTGCGAGCATCTGAAGAAATCGCTTATATGCTTAAACAAAAATAAAGAATGAATTCCCTCATTTTTGCATAAATTAAAATTAATTTCCTGCCTTTTCATTATTCTTATTTTTTCTTTGCATGTTCAGGCGAGATCACCACCCGCGAACCGCTCGATCGCGAATTGCGCGCCGTCTACGATCTGGTGGCGGAGGCACGCGATCAAGGTACCCCCTACCGCAGTGCGCGTATTCCCATCAAAGTGCACATCACCGATGTCAACGACAATGCGCCGGACATTGTTGATCCGCAAGAGGATGTGGTCAGCGTACGCGAAGAGCAGCCGCCCGGCACTGAGGTGGTGCGCATTCGTGCCGTCGATCGTGATAACGGCCAGAATGCATCGATCACCTACTCGATATTGAAAGGTCGTGATTCAGACGGTTACGGCCTGTTCAACATTGATGCAGTAACGGGTGTAATTCGCACACGAGTCGTGCTGGATCATGAGGATCGAAGTATTTATCGTTTGGCAGTAGCGGCTACGGACGGTGGCAATCCACCCAAGCAGTCGATACGTTTGTTGCGCGTTGAGGTGTTGGATTTGAATGACAATCGACCGACGTTCACTAGTTCCAGCTTAGCGTTTCGGGTAAGTGTAAAGAAAACTCAAAAAATAAATAGGTACGTAAGGATTTGCGAGTTTCAACGCCGAATTTGCAAAGAAGCTTAGCAGTGGTGCTCAAACTTTTGCTATGCAATACTGTTAGGAGTAGAAATACTTATAGCATTACAGTTATAAATCTAAATATTTCACCTTATTGAAGAATATACGTTTCTGAGCTTTCCGTGTCCATGACAGCCTAAGGAAACCCAGACCTAGAATTTTTTATGTGACCAAAAACACTGTACCTATTTAGATCTCCTCGTTTCCATGGAAGATGAGTCACAGTAAAAAAATCTTCTCTCTTTATATTCATCAAGGAACTGTCAGAACATCATCATTAATGTAAACTAAGTAAAAATTTTAAAAGATAGTCTAGCAAACGCTTCAGACTGACGGTTATTATGGTACAAGAACGGGTTTCGGATAGTATAAATGTGTTAAAGAAATTTTAATGTTCTATAACAGATGAAATGCTTAACAGCTCTATTGAAAATACCAAAAAAGAGCAAGGAGACAATGACCCTGTCAAAATCTTGACGTTGATAATCATAACGGCACAAAAATGGGTACTCCGTTAATGAGATTCTAAAACGGCCCCGAATGTTTCAACTTCAACGCATCAAGAAATCGAAACTTATTCAAAGTCAGGCTTTCCACCATAAATCAGTAAAAAATAGTTGATTTAAAAACTATTTGTTCTTCGATACCCAAACCTAGCGGCACTAACGTTACTTGAAATGGCTTTTGCTCAATTTGTGTTGATGCCACATTATGCACATCGCGCAAACACATGAGTAAACCTAATACTGTGAGTATATCAGTGATCATTAAAGCATCCAGCATAGATTGCAAACACCTGGCCTCATTTGCTTACTACAATTCATAGCAAATATGTTCGGTAGCCGCCACAACTGCCACAGCCGCCATTGTGCAGCCACTAATGCCAATTCCTGGAATGGAAAATCCACAGCGTTGTTTCACGCTTGTAACTTCTAGTCCCACTTTCAAGCAAGCAACAACATATGCCAGCGACTGCCCTTCATGCATTGAACCGCCAAGACGTGTACCTATGAGATAGACAGCCTGTAAAGTTAAATTTTTAGGCATCTTCAGGCTCTTTCAGTTCGTTTAGGAAAATTCGTGATGTGGAAGTTTATTTCGGCTTCTTTTTGGGCATTTTTTCTAGCAAGAAATGTTGCTGCTGCTGTTGTTGTCTTTCCGCCTTTGTTACTACGCTTGTAAAACTGACAATGAGCGGCATTTGTATAAGATCTGCCTCTGCCAACACCCCCGTCGTCAACACCATCGTACCGCTGCGTTGTCCAGCTACCAGATTTAGTGGGAATGTGTTTCAAGCACAAAGTGTGTGTGTGTGTTGAAGTGTTGCTGCTCTTTAACGGCTCCTTTTAGTTCCAAGTTGTTTTCTATTTCTCCATTTCTATATGTGACGATGATTTGTAGCGTCACGTGACAAAAGTTGGAAACACGATTTGCCTAGAAAAGAAACAAAAAAAAAATACTATCAAAATAAATACGAAACACACATACATGTTTAAAAATGTATATATATTTTTCGCGAATTGAATTTGGTAAAAAAAGGCGTGAGGTAGCCTCATACAGCACAGAAGCTTTGAAATATTTGTGATGGCGTAACGGCTTGTTGGCTGTGTTCTCAAAAGAACACTTGCAGATTTTGTTTGCAATTTATTTCATTTCATCTCGCTGACACTATGGATTTCTTGTTTTATTTGCTTGGGTTTCTTAAAGCGTGGGAGCAAATGTCGAGATTTATTTATTTCAAAACTTCCGCAACCACGGTATGTCGGCAAAAGAACCTCAACCTGTATAAGTTCTTTCAAGTTAAATTAAATAAGTTTTGCCATAAGCGGTTGGTATTAATGAGTTACAGTAGGGCAGCGCTAAAGAGAATCAATTGTTGTGAAACAACCAAGACTCATTCGAATAAGGAAAAACTTTCAAAATATTTCTGTCTCTATTATCAATATGTTAGATATGTCCTCCAGTGATATGTCCTGAGCGGTGAACTAGTCTGAAAGTATTGGTAAGTATATGTTCACACACCACAACTTTTGTTAATTCAACTCCATTTCTCAGAAAAAGAGTTGGGCGCCAGGTTGCTTATGAAGATGTAATTTATTTACTTATGGCTCATAAAAGACCTTCAGAAATTCGAATGATTATTATTAAATAAAATGTGAAATTACTAGATGAGGGAGTACCATAAGTCCCATTAGCAATACTAAAAGAGATGCTTTTGACAAAAATGCGAAAAGCTGACAAAATGCAATAGTGCAATAGTCTTTTAAATACAGCCCTTTTCATTCTCCGAAAAATTGGTCATGTTATATTATAGTTAAACTCTTTGTGATATTTTTAATGACCTCGAGCTAAACGATTTGTTATTACACTGTAATAAAGGGTTCAGCGAATTTAAGGTTCAAGAGGGCAAACCGGCTGTTACATTTGACATTAAAGGTGGTGCAGCAATACATTTTACTGCCAAGCATCTTTTCAGGACTATTAGAAGACATTTACAAAATATCAAATTGATCATACCACTCACTGTGCCACATTTGATGTTAGTCAAAATGGGATAAGTCAATTTTTAAAAGTGTTGTAAATTAATAATAAATATCGTAAGAGAGCTTTATAAACTTATAGCCGTATTAACAATTTCCTTCAACCAATGGATCAATTTGAGCTCTTCGTTTGAAATTTCATAAACCAAAATTCTGTTGACTGGAATACTTCCAAGCAGAGATGAATTTTAAGTGATCGCATAAGGATTTTGTTATCATTTACCACATTTCGTAAGCTATTCATTTCATCCTAAATACGCAGCTTCCATATTAATCTACTTCCCGAGAACTATTGGAGTAATAAGTAAAGAATAAGAGGAAACTTATTTCGTAATATTCACAATATTTCAGTAAAATTTATGACCTGGACAGGGTATATTAAGTTTGCAACGAAGTTTATAACACTCGGGAAGTAACGTCTGAACAATGTATAATATATATCGTCACCTAAAATGCAAAATAACGTAACAACATTTTCGGAAATTTACAGGAGAAAGAATGAAACACGTTATAAAATGGAACATGAGTTAAACAAAATTTAAATGTTGGTAAAAACTGGGTTATATCTGATAGCAGAACCTTTAAATATTGTAGATATGTACTTATGTGTATGTAATTTGAAGTAGTGGGACGTAATCAATGAAACACTCAATTTCGAATTTTTTGATCCCACGTTATTTTGCAATTTAGGTGACGATATGTAAATGATCGCTTTCAGTCTGTACGCAAATTATAAAATATCTTAAGCATATCTTAAATTTTGCATAAGATCGTTTCTTCCCAAGAAGCTGCACGTTTGCTGAAACAACATAATACAGCGGCCATAAGAACTGATCGATCAAACTCGAGTCTTTGTACGGATACATCTTTTACTTGTGAAGTTATTTTTACGAAATTTTGGAAAGATTTTGGATCAACGTTAAAAATCTGCAAAGAAATTGTTCGGTTGAATTTTGTAGCTTCCCTTTTCCTTTTAATAAAGACAATAAGGATATTGTTATAGAAACATTTAGAACTTGTATTTATATTCAAAGATCACTGCTTGTAAAGTAAGTTATTACACACCACATATCAGTTATAGCAGCTTCACTGTCCGTTGTCGACAAATGAAAATAACTTAAGTGGATATGCCGCAGACCGAACGTCACTAAGTCATGATTATTACATTCTTGTTATTGTTACTTTGACATTTTTTATGTTTCGCATATCTGCTTGTTTCGTTTGTAATATATTTATTTCGTTTATTTTTATTTAACGAACCTTTTTCTCTCTTTTATTTTCTTACAACTTCATGAGCCGCTCAATTTTTTGCGGTTAAAACGATTTACCGTGCCAATGCAAATGCATAGATTTGCTTGTGTGTGTATGTGTTGCGCTGTCAGATGACTACAAACTTCGCTGTCATTTGGTACAATTTAAAACACCAGTCAATTGCGGTCGTCGCCACAGTGCGAATGACAACGAAAACCGCTTTGCTACTAAACATTTTCATCACGTTCGAATCGCGCGTGTTTTGCATACCTTCGAGCGGTCGCTCAAGCCAACACTCAAACACAAACTCGCGCATGCATATATATTCACACACATAAAGAATATTTTGTGCCTGCATTTACGGTATTGTCAGTTGCAAGTATACGCACTCAGAAGAACACTGTTGCACGTACATTTTTTGCATTAAGGTCTTAAAATATATTTTCTTGTGTACGAGTGTATTTGGTGTTGTACGATACGTTTCCAACACCCCGAAACATACGCTTTGACATGCATTTAATTGGGTTTGAAAAGGCACTTCTTTCACCAAGCACCTCCCTGTCATCTTTCTACCCATGAAAGCCGCGGTGAATAACAACAAGAGCGTGAGTTTAATGCCGCGCATTCTACGTTACTTTTAATTCCACATTCGCGCAGGCGCAATTAAAATTGACGCATTTCGGCGTTTCAGTGTTGCGTTTTGAATATCCATCTGCGCGCATCTCTTTGTAACTCTAGTGTTTTGTCTGTGTCCGCATCGGCGGCATTCTTTGTGAAATACTAAGATCGCGAATAAAAACAAAGTGAACCTTTGACGCCTTCTCGTTTCGTTGTTCTTACACGATTTTTGGATTTACGTTGGCCGAACGCCCCTTTCATCCTTTGTAATGACATAAAAGTTTCTGGATTGCTGAGTACTCTCTTGTAAACTTCAAATACCAAAGCATTTTCGCTGGTGCGATATGAACAAGCATGTTCTTGAGGAACGTGAATACATGAAACCAAGCACATCCCAGATATCATACTTTATTGAAGAACTCTTGGCAAGAGGTTAGTCCATTGTCTAATAGAAGTAAACATTCGTCCAAAGATCACCAGCTGCAGAGTTAGTCACTGCCACCCTCACCTTAAGGCCTTGTCTAATTCAGCTTACTCCTCTGAGCAATAAGTTCGATCTGGTTATTAAGCTAATTCGTATTAATTTTTCTAGTTTTGTCCATTGCTGCGTTGAGTTGAGTTGTGTTGAGTTAAGCATAGTTCAATTGAGTTAAATTGAGGTGATAGTTTCTGATATCTCACTCAATTAATCGCCGGAAAATTGTTGGAATCATAATTTTTCTATGCAATGAGGTCTGACATCATTCCAGTTAGGAACTCCCCTACACAGCCATTTCTATTGCCAAGAACATCACGTAGTCATTCCTACAATGCACCGACAACTTTCAATAATTTATATACCAGATTTCGAACACTGTAATGTCCTTTTAAAAATCTCTCTCCGTAAATATTCATTGCTTAAGTTACTAAAAGAACTTGGACGTGAGTTTACGGATATTACGATTTGTATACAAAATACCTTACCATACATCGAACATATGGAAGATATATCCTGCTTTTCAATAATCTCACGACATCCAAAATACGATTGGTAACTCTAACTGCTTTCTTAATAAATTATTCGGATTAAAAAGTTTTCTTCAACATTTCCAATGATGGCAGTCAGTAATATCATTGCCAATATATTTATAATTTCAAGGTCACCTGATTTCTCTAGATAGTAGAAACCAGCATCTTTTATATCGAAAACAAATAGCTGCCAAATGGGGTTATACATTAAATTTTGAAAATTCACTCAACTGTCACCTCGATGTCCAAAAAGTTTACACCAGTCTAAGATTGAATTGAATTGATAATTGAAAGAATTTAAGAAAGAAAACCACAAAACCTTAAATTAAGAACACATTCTTGTATGCGGATACAGTTATGCTCATATTTAATACGGATCGATTGATTCCACGCTTCGCTCCCATATAAAAGGCGACAACAGAAGTGAACTGGAAAATTTAATATATTTTATAGCTCCGCAGTGAGCGAAGTGACACTATTCGCGACATGCTTTGATGGATGTGAAGCGAAAGTACTAAGATTATACCAGAAATAAACTCAATTTGCATACACTGCAGCAACAGCAACGGTAATTTGCGACTTTATTTCCTCTTCAGCATTTGCTTAAGGGGTTACATACGTCCAGCAGCACAAAAAATGCGCTAAAAGAAAAACTGTTTTCAGAAGGGATAACAATAGAAATAAATATAAAGAAATTTTATACAATTTTGGTGACGTACTTACAAACGTATTTTATCGATTACACCAAACTGCAATACTCAACATTGATATAACTTTTGAATGTGAATTAGACAATAATGGTGAATATTGTATGATCCACGTGTTGTCAACTTCGATATTCACTCTTCTAAATTGAATGCTGAATGTTCTGCCATTGACGTCCGGTGAACGATGCCGATAGAGTGGATATCCATCATTTCTAGTTTGTGTTTCCGAAAAAAAGCACGTGGATACTGTTTTGTGCTTTTATTGTCCGACATACAAAACGAAGTGGAATTGTGGTGTCCGCAAGGTCCATGAACCATATTGGTCACTTCGTATAATAATGGATCTCTCTCTGTATCAGGAATTTCCGCAGAAATGATTTCATCAATTTGATCTGGTGTTACCACCATCCACATCTAGCATCTAACAGCACCATATATACGTTGCTTCAAGATATAGTCCACCGAAGCTGTTGCTTGAAAAGTCGTGCTGTGACATCGTGACGATCGCTTGCTGATTGACCGCGATCCATAATACTGCACGTACTATGTCACCGCATCTTGGGAGTACTCGTTCATGTGTCTTGTTGGAACGCCGACCGATATTAGCGCGACCACTTCGTGGCATCGTTACAAATTTCAATCTGTAATTGATCACTTTGTGTGCAACACTCATAACGTTTTCACTGAATAATTTTAAAAAATGTTTGAAGCAAACGCCAAATTTGAACGATTCAAATATGTAATTGAAAAACAAAACAAAAAAATTAAAAAAAAAATTGTATGGAAAAAATTAACTTTTTGGAATTTGCCAATTTTCCGACTTTTCCTCAGGAAAAGCATACGGTTCTTTTATTTCCAAACCTTCCCCGATCCACACAGAACATTCTCTTAAAATTTCATCAAGATTGATTCAGTCCTTCCCTTAGCGTTACTAATAAACAAACATTCATTCGTTTGTATGGAAAAAATTAAAGGGCTGTTTTTAAGGGTCTCCCGGCAATTATTCGAATTTTCTTCCCGTAGAATCATCCTTGAGCCTCACCAAACATTATAAAAAAGAATTGGCAAAATAGGTTCAGGCGTTTCTGAGTTATGCGCTTACCAACACATTTTGCGATTCACTTTTATATATATGATTTACTGGTGACTCAAAGTATAATAAAAATGTATTTAAGTTTTCTTTACAAAGATCTAGTACTTAATTTATCACTTGGACTGTTGATGGATTTGTAAAAATAAAAAAAATAAAAAAAATCCTGTAAAATGAAGTTGTAGTTATAGTGTGTCGAGCCGAATTTTTTAATTTCGAAAAATTTTCAAATTTACGAAATTTAGAAAAAAGAGTATGCTTTTGACGTCATAAATGTCACACTTTAATTATGTTTATAACATTTTTTAATAAAAATATCGAAAATCCGGCTTGACAGACTATAGAGAAAACATTTTCGTTTAAAGTTTCATGTGCCTCAAACGAAGGACAGCTACCAGTGTGCATTAAACTCTCGTCGGGCGGTCTGATTTTCTACCATAACTTTGTATCTATGCGGAGTTTTTACAATCGACTTTCACAGAAATATTCCTACAACTATAAAGAATAATAGCCTATAAAAACAAAAAAATCGATTTTTTGAAAATTCTGGATGTATGTAACCCCTTAAAAAAATTGCCGCAACAGGAATCAAAGACCGTTAGCATAATTGCTCTATATTAGTTACTAGCGATGCAACTGCTTTAAATGTTCGAAAGAAGCAACAAATTTCTTAAATATCAATGCAATAAAGCGCTGATATGTGCATAGATATGTATGTGTACTAGATGCACAGTGAGAATTGTAAAGCTACTTTATGTATGTAAAGGGTGATTTTTTTGAGGTTAGGATTTTCATGCAGTAGTATTTGACAGATCACGTGGGATGTCAGACATGGTGTCAAAGAGAAAGATGCTCAGTATGCTTTGACATTTCATCATGAATAGACTTACTAACGAGCAACGCTTGCAAATCATTGAATTTTATTACCAAAATCAGTGTTCGGTTCGAAATGTGTTTCGCGTCCGTGTCCGATGAGCGATGAGGCTCATTTCTGGTTGAATGGCTACGTAAATAAGCAAAATTGCCGCATTTGGGGTGAAGAGCAACCAGAAGCCGTTCAAGAACTGCCCATGCATCCCGAAAAATGCACTGTTTGGTGTGGTTTGTACGCTGGTGGAATCATTGGACCGTATTTTTTCAAAGATGCTGTTGGACGCAACGTTACGGTGAATGGCGATCGCTATCGTTCGATGCTAACAAACTTTTTGTTGCCAAAAATGGAAGAACTGAACTTGGTTGACATGTGGTTTCAACAAGATGGTATGTAAGTATGTGTTAGTGTTCCAGGTAGTGTCTTAGCAACAACCGCTGTGGCAACTGCTGCGATTGTGCGATTACAACTTTCATGTTCGCAACGGTGGAAAGGTGATGAGAGTATTGCTGATTACCACAGTGGAGAATGCAAAAAGCTAAGGAAATTGCAAAAACAAAAGGCAAAGAAAACAAATAAGATATGCCTAAGTTCGGCTGCAACCGAACATTTTATACTCTTGCAACTTCAACCAGAGAATCAGAATGCAAGCAATTTTAATTAGGTATAATTTAATTATATAAACAACTTATACATTGACCGACGTTGGACATAAGGTATGTTAGACCGAGAAAAAACGTCAACTTCGGCTGCACCGAAGCTAATATACCCTTCACAGGTGTATTTATTTTAGCGACTCTGTGTCCAGTTTGTATGCAAGCTATATGCTATAGTAACCCGTTCTGAACAATTTCTTCGTATATTACATAATTATCTTAGAAAAAAACCTGTGCCAACTTTTGTGAAGATACATTGTCAAATGTGAAAGTTTTCCATACTTGATTCCGATCGTTCAGGTTGTATGGCAGCTATATGTTATAGTGGTGCGATATCGGCCGTTCCGACAAAAGAGCAGCTTCTTGAAGAGTAAATGACGTTTACAAAATTTCAAAACAATGTCTGAAAAACTGAGGGACTGGTTCGTATATACATATACAGGCAGGCAGACGGACATGGCTAAATTGACTCAGCTCAACAACTTTATAGAGTCTCCGACGCTTCCTTCTGGCTGTTACAAACTTCGTGACAAACTTAATAATACCCTGTTCAGGGTATAAAAATGAAAACTATTATACCATACATATGTAGTATATGGGAATTAGAGCTAGTATCGACCCGATTTGGTTTAGTTTTGCCAATTATACATAATATTAACATGCTACATACTAATTAAGTGTTCCCTGAGATTCATAGTTACCTTCATTTCATATACCATGATTAATCATATGGAGTGAGGTTAGCCGGATGTTCGAAAATATTATATATGGCCTATTTCTATTATCAGTAGAACACGTTCCTTAATTTTCATTGAGATAACTCACTTATTGGTTGATATACATATGCAGAATAAAGTCACCCGGAAGTTCGAAAACCTTTTTATTAGGTATATGGGAGCTAAGTGAACTATTGACCCGATTCAACCCTTTTTAACATACAGATAAACTACTAATAGGAAAGTATTTTCTCTAAATATCAATTATATATCTCATCCATTCGCCGATATTTTCTGTCAAAAGTCAATTTTAGACTCTAAGTCCACATATTCGGTACCTAGGGACTTGAACAGTTTTTGTTGGATTTGAACAATTTTTGGTCATAAGGTGCCATACTTTAAGACGCAAAATTTTATCCTGTTATATTGAATGCTATTGATTTTTATACAGGAAAGTGAAAGAAGCAGATGGAACTGAAAATTTTGATATATGGAAAGTATTCGTAGTTGCAGTCCTATTTCGCCAAGTTTGGCACAGTTACATAAGAATGTGAGAGAAATGTCAAGTGCCAAATTTGTTTGACATCGGTCGGACGGGTCTTGACATATGTGATTTCACGTAAAAGTGAACGGCTCCTCGTCCATCGTTCAGTTTTTACAGTGAAACTATTATACTCTATGGCAAAATGTTGCAAGAGTATAAAAATGAGTGAAAAATTAAACAAAGTGAATGCATAAAATTTTAATGCCGCCACAGAAATTATGACTTAAATGTGCAACAGCAGCAGCGGCAGCAAGGAACAATGTCAACAAAACTGCAACAGAACAACAACGATAACAATGTGGACAATACAAAAGTGCCGTTTGGCAAGCGGATAAGGCACGGCTTAGCAGGCAGTGAAGCTTTGTGGCGAGGCCACAAATGGCTGCGGTTTCGAGGCATAAATCTGATCACTGTCATTTTTTGAGAGTGGATTTTTGAGGTGCAGAAATAAAAGGAAAAATAATACAACAACAACATATGTATGTGTCATTTATTATATGTGCGCAAGTGCTGCACAATGCCGCGTGCAATTTGTTTTTTCATTTTCCATGACTTTTATTTACCCACATTCATTGTTCTTGCTGACTTTTTTTCGCTTGTTTGCCGCTCGTAGGCAATTCTGTGGTTTTGCATATTAAAATGTTTGCTGACATTTCGTTGCCGCTGTTGTTGTTGTAATATTTCTTCTTTCCTGTGACATCATTCTGCTTCGTACGGTTACGGTCCACCGACCGGGTGATGAGTTACACCTAACCAAGCACATTGGAATGTATAATTTCTCCGAATGCAGCTGCGGAACGAAATCGATGTCGTCTCAGTTTACAGTGTTTCAGGGGCGAGAGTCATGTAGTTTAATTAATAAAACATATATTATTAATGGTTTTAGCTAAACAGAGATTTTAGGAAGGTCGATGAATAGTGAGCTATTAGAGGACAACTAATATCTCCTGCAAAGGTGAAACCTAAATAAAAGTAATCCATAAAGCGGTTCAAGTCATGAGAAATAATCATTTTACTTCAAAAGATAAAAACTTGTTGCCTGCTTTTAGGCAATCCAATTCGTGTTGTTAGTACATAGTTCATAAAATAAAGAGTTTGTAAATACTTTTTCACCTTCATTACTCGCCGTATCTGCCGAATGTGCAATTGAACGACAAATGTCTCAGTAAGGATTTTGTCATTCAGAGACGCTTTTCCTCCTTAAATTTTGTTCAAACCAGCTTGTAGATGTTTTGGAAGATTATGTTATGCCTGTACTTTCAGAAAGATCATATGTATACGTATATTAGCATTGTTATTATACAAGTATAATTTCATGGATCGTTTTTCGAAAATTAAATATGGTGTGGACGCATCTAAACTCTGTCGATATTTTCTGTTTTCGAAGAAATGTATTCTATTTAAGTTTTCAAATCGAAATTTTAACCGATTGGGGTGTATTTTTGGCACTAAAATACTTAGAAAACAACATCAGAAGAGACTGCTATTAAATTTGAGGTTCAAACAATCTACAAAGTCATATATAACAAGTAATGTCTCAATTTATTTCAGTCTTAGTTGAGTGTGAGAGCGCAAAATACATAAAATTTTCTTATCGTATGCTTGAAAGCCTTTTCTCTGTTAAACTTTTCAGGTATCTTCTAATATCTGTTCAAAACCACTGTGCTGCCTAACTTATTTGTTTTAGACTCTACCTGATCCAAACGGGTGTTGTCTACTTTATGCAATTCTAAATTTTGTGTCATTTACCGGCACAACTTGTAAAAATTTGAGTTTTATATTCTTTTTGGAACAGTGTGACCCCAAAAGCCAAATAAAGTAAGCAGTTAAGTGTTGATCTTGTGGGGTTATCTGAAAGTATGAAATATGGTTTTAAGATTGCATTCTTTCAGCATTGGCTTACGAAGCTTCCGTTTTCAGAAAGCATACGAAATGCGCAAATTAAATTATAACTAAATTTGTATGAGAATTTACTGAACTGGAAATTGTTGTTGTTGTTGTTTTGAATTCATGGTGAACGTGACCTCTTATAACTTGTAGAAATTACTATTAAAGAAAGAGCTATTTGAGTAATATGGAATTTTCGTCTTCCTTCTCTAGGTTCCCGAAGATGTGCCAGTGGGCTTTGTGGTTGGTTCGGTGAGTCCCAACGAACGTATCGATCAACAGAATATGATCGACGGCAACAGCGATCTTTTCATCACGTACACACTCACGTCATTGGTGAAGGATGTCATCGAAGGCGCATTCGATATTGATCGACACACGGGTTCATTGGTAGTTGCGCGTCAGCTGGATCGCGAAGTCCAGTCCGAATTTCGGCTTGAAATACGAGCTTTGGACACCAGCGCTAGCAACAATCCACAAAGTAGTGCTATTACGGTGAAGGTAGAAATCGCCGATGTGAACGATAATCCACCAAGATGGTTGAACGACCCTATCGAATTAAATATTAGTGAAGCCACCGATGTCGGGGCCGTAATCCACAATTTCAGCGCAACAGATGCTGATACAGGCAGCAACAGCAATCTACAATATAAATTGCTCAGTTATGCTCCAATGAGTAGCATTGCTGGCAGTGAAATTTCCAGCGAACAAACATCGACTGAACGCAAGGAGGCAGAACCAATCTTTAGTGTCGATGCATTGACCGGCGCTTTGACGCTACTTGCACCACTTGACTACGAGTCCACGCAACAATATACAATCATCGTTGAGGCTATGGATCAATCTTCAAATGTAAGCTCACGTCTACGCACCAAAGTTACTACAATTTTGTTGGTGACAGATGTCAATGACAATGCACCACAATTTGTGTCGCCTGTAGCCAGCAGCGCTACAGTCGCCGATCAACGGTTTCACACTCCACCCGTCGCCACCGTACGCGTCAGTGATGCGCTACGTATTGGCGAGACTGTCGCGCATATTGTGGCGATCGACAAAGATGCCGGCGCAAATGGCGAGATCACTTACGCCATTGTGAGTGGCAACGAGGCGGGACACTTTCGCATGAATTCGAAAACAGGATACATGGAGTTGGCTAAGCAACTGCCGCCGACAGCAACAAGTGGTGTTGGTGATATGACTGAGTCAGGCAACGCTCAAAGAAATCGCTACAACTTGGTGGTTAGCGCTAGTGATCACGGCACACCAACGGCACGCCAGTCGCAATTGAAACTGCAGATATTGGTACAAGGAACCAACAGTAATCCACCACGTTTTCATCAATCCGTCTACTACGCAAATATATCGGAAAGCGCAGCTCCTAGCACGTTTGTGCTGCAGGTAGCGGCGAAGTCCTTTAATGGCGGCGACAGCGGTAAGTAGAAATATTATTTTCTTTACATTATTTATATTTTTTTATTCTGCTTTTGAGTGTGCCAACTATATGAAGTAGTATAATTTTTTGAACTGTAGTGGGATAAATATAAGAAAATATATCGCTAACAGCTTAGAACTTAGCTCTCCTGATATTACTTAAGACACTAAACTATAATTTATGTATATATCTCTTTTAAGATATATGTTGTTGTAAAAATTTTAATAACTGCGGGAAAATAATTGAAAATTTAAATTACCTATGTGCATAAACAACAATGGTATTTTTATGCATTTAGGAAGGATATAACTCTAGTAAAGTTTTAGTGTGTTGTCAAATGTAATAAATTCTCCAAATTCTATAAATAGACTCCGAGTCCTTTTAAGTTTTGAAAGTATAAAAGAGGTATCAAACGGAAATATCTTTATGATTCTTTTATGTAGTCTCAAAATGTATATTTTCTCAACCAATGCCCAAAAGATGTGTGTATATGGATAGTTGGGTATCAAGAAATGTTGATGGGCCCCAGTAGAATATCGCGCTCCTAAAGCATAGTTGTACGTCGGTAAAGACAATATAGTCTAAATATCTTATATCTATTTCGCACGAAAGTGGTAAAATAGAGAAAACAAACGGAAAGATCGGAATAATTGGTACAAAAGACTTAAATTTTAAAATCAACACATCAATATTTCTTCTTTTATCTAATAACCACCTTTTTAATCCTAATTTTATCAATTCACAATAGTAAAACTATGTAAAATAAAGACTTAGTAACATAGAAGATAATGGATATGGATAAATTAGATGTAGCAATCTTTTACAATGCACTTTAAGCTTGCACAGTAGGGTGTGATTCTAAGGAGTACCTCATTTTTAATAGAGAACAGGTAATACTACGCACAAGAAAACTGACAATTTAATTCGCTAAAAACTATATGGCTTCATTACAAACATTTAAAACCGCTTATGCGTAAGAAATATTTAGTTAATTTTCAACATTTTTTTGCTATTGAAAATTTTTGTACTCATTTTAACCTAAAATGGCATTTAAAATGTGCTTTCGGCCAACTTTGGCAGGGACAGTGTCAGGGCTAACAGTAGCAGTTTTAACAACAGCGACGGCTGCAGCGACAAAAACAATGCACGCTACAGCTGACAACCTGTTCGGGCATATTTCGCGATAAATTGCGCAACTTTCGACAATTGATAAAATATTGTGCCATTGTTTGCACCAAGCCTTCTATGTACGAATACGAGTATTACGTGCCAACATTTGCCTTTCCATAAGAAAGAGCTTATATACATATATACCTGGATAAAAGTAAGTACGGTCTGTACACTACAGCAAAACAGCGCCTGGAAGCCATAAGCATGACGGTCAAATGTACACGTTGTATGGACATAAATGAGCGCAAAATACCAGCGCGCCGCACTTTCAAAAGTCATTGCCAGTACTGTCAGCCGCGCTGACCGGCAGTGACAAAATGATAGCTGAACGTGACTTTTGTGACAAAAAATTGACAGCCAAGTGCGAATGTAGCGCAATAAATCCACATATATGTGTTTGGATTGAAATTAAATAAAAGAAAGCTCTTATATATATAAGTACTGGTCCAATAACGACTACTGAAGTAAATTGCTGGAGCTTAGAAAGAACCTTCTTCTATCATAAAAATTTGCGCTACGAATTAGGCACTCAAAGAATTATTTAATTCGCAGCTGCTGATTCTCTCTTTCTTCCTGTGCCATCAACCTCCCTCGCTCCCCTCCCTACATTTTTTCCTCCCTCTCTTTACATGCTTCTATATATAAAATTATATAGGTCCTAGCTTTTGTCGCGCACTTTGTGTGGGTTTTTCAATCTGCGTAGCGCCAAGTGCTCTTAACCCTCTGCAAGACAGAGCTTGACGGTGGACCCGTTGGTTGGCATTTCCATTACAATTCTCATTTATTTCATGCATACTCCACCGGTCTCACCAACACCGTCGGCATTGCCATGCCGCGACTGACGACCGTAGTCATCGTCCAATTCCATTTACGCAACTCCGTTACTCTGCCACTGTTGCTAACGACAGTTTGGTGGTAATGGGCTGCCGGTGACTGCTACTAACTTGTTGTTGTGGTTATTTTCCCGGCCACCGCTCCATCTGCCATTGCATTGAATATTTTGCTAAATTTATGACCGCCACTGTTAAATTAAGTAGAGGACGGTTTCCTTTGATTTTTTATTTGCATTCAGTTTATGGCATTCATTTTATATGCTGTTCCTCCACTGCCTCACTCACCACCGGCAACCGCCAGTTATGCATTTGCATACGTACACATATAAATGTGTGTGTCTTTATGCAAATATATGTGTATGTTGTTGGTGTGTTCCTTCGTTGCGCTTGCGCTCATCGCATTGTGATTGTCGCTGTTGCTCTTGGGTTTGGCTGTTGCTGTTGCTAGCTGCACTATTGTTGCTATTGTTGTTGTAGCTTGTTTTTAATTGCATGTTTTACTCTCAAGGACATGTTATCATTTATTTTAGTATTAATTAAAACTAAACGATTTATCGATTTGTCGTTGGGGAACAATACGCGTTGATAGGACCACAGTGACGCGGTTGTGGTAATGGTTTTTGAAAACCCGAAAAAGACAACAATAATTTATAATCAAATTGAGCGATATTAAGTCAAATTAACTAAGATAGGTGATTTTGAGGAAGTAGATCTTACAAATTGGTTTCAAAAGCCTCTCTAAGAGACATAGAATCCAGGGTGGACCCAAAGTCTCTTTTTCATCGTAATGCATATTGGAACTTATAGTTGCTTATTAAGAGAGACACCTGAGAAGGGGGCCAGGGTTTCTTTCAATTATAAATAGTTCTTTTGAACTATAGATGAAAATCAGAATCAACTTCACCAAACGCAAAAGCGTAGCTTATAATAGAGTAATGGGTTCAAATAATGCATTTTAGAGTTTCGTTTAGGGACGAAAAGAGTGTCAGGCGAATATTTATATACGCCTATCCCAAAATATAATATATAATATGTCTGAATAAATATATTTGTTAGTTATATGCTTAAAGATTTCCTAATTCTTAGTATTTATTTGGCGATATGTATCCATTTAATATATTTTATTTGGTTCGAGTAACCAAATATTTTGTTTCCAAAGCTCTCGTTGAAAAATAAAAAATAACTTATTTTCCACGGATTGAACAATCCACATTCCATCTCATCTAACGACCATACATTGCACCAAACATAGGAGAATGACGGTATATCCGATTAACTTATCCTGCTTATCTGAATCGAGAAGACATTACTGTAAAAGTGATTTCGTCAACAAACTAACTGTACTAAAATCCGAATATTTCAAGAGTCAAACGATGACCTTTAATTACTATGATAATCACCTTTTAATCAGTGCCCTTAGTGGTGAGTGAAATGAATGCATTAATTTAAAGATTTCCGAACGTTGTTCACTTGTTCGCGCTTCCGCAATCAGTGATTTTGATTGACATGACAAAACTGTCAGAGATCAGCAATCACTTTGTGATTGTCAGCAGTGCTACTGCCAGACTCATCAGCCACGACATAAGCCCAATCAAGTGAACGCTTCAACTTAAAGCACAAACACAATGCTCGAGACTCACTCGAATATGCAAACTACAATTAACTGTTAATGTAATTTCCTTGAAAATATTTTCTCAGACCCACTTACATGCACATACACACACTCTACCGCATTTAACCATTTGCTTCATACATTGCATGTGTCGTTTGCTTTTCTTTTGCAGGCAATCTCAGCTATGAGATACCAACAGGTGTCGCCGATAATCACTTCCACGTTGATCGGCAGCGCGGCATTGTCACCACACGCGGACAATTTGATCGCGAAACAAAAGCGCGCTACACGATACCGATCTACGTATATGACACCAATAATATCGCCACCACAACGGCGGCTACCTCAGCGGCAAGTACAACAACGATGATTGGTACGCTCACAAGCGCAGGTACGACGGCAACATCACCATTGGCAGCGACAGCTGCGGCATCAAGTGGACAATTTGATATTGCGACAATAATCGTCACAATCAGCGACGTTAATGATCATGCGCCGGAGTTTCGTCCCGGCGCTTGTTATGCGCTGTCTGTGCCGGAAAACAACGAATTCTCGGTCATCCACACGGTGGTGGCCACCGATCTCGATGAGGGCGCAAATGGCGAGATCTTCTACAGCATAGTTGGTGAGTACTGGCCATTTAAATAGAATATTAGTGCCAAATATCAAATAAGTTTAAGGCTCAAATATCGTAAGCATCGAAGCCACATGCAGCCTTTTACCCGCCTCGCATTCATTGTGCATTTTTTTCATTCCTTTTTCTGTCTTCAGGTGGCAATATCGGTAATAAGTTCAGCATTGATGTACAAACTGGCGAGTTGACGGCGCGTTGTCTCGATCGTGAACAGCACTCGCGTTACCTGCTACAGATCCAGGCTCAAGATCGCGGCACGCCTAACACTTACCAGGGTCACTGCAACATCACGGTTGTTGTTGAGGATCATAACGACAACGATCCGCGCTTCGAACAGACAAAATATGTGGCGAATATAGCCGAGAGTGCGGCTGTCGGCGCAAGCGTGTTGCGCGTCAAGGCGACGGACGCCGATTTGGGTATCAATGCGCGTTTGGTGTACTCGCTGGCTAATGAGACACAATGGTTATTTGCGATTGACAGCAAAACGGGCATCATCACGACAGTGGGGTGAGTGTTTTAATATACAGATGATATTTTTTTAGCTAATTACAAATGTTGAACTATTTGAGAAATCAAGAAACTCTAAGGTTCTAAAAATAGGGGGTAATCAAACTATTTCTAAGAAAGTGTTATAGCTCTGACAAAGAAGAGAGGATTGAATAATTATAAAATATGATTTTATTTATAACGGTAGATTATGATTCAGTTGAGAAACTTGTCTCTGGAGTTCAATTTTCGATAAGAAGAGCCGACTTCTTGAGTTTATCGGCTTACTATCCCTCAGTTCTCTTTAGCTTTGGCCTAGCAATCGACATACACTCTCTTTAACACAACCATTCCAACCATAAAGTACTTGAAGGTCTATATATAAAAGTAAGTTATGCAATTCTTCAGCTCGATATCAAATATATTTCCTTAGGAAATCTAAGTAATATTAAAACGTTGTTTTTGTTTTATTACCGGGCTAGGATAAGTTTAAAAATAATACTCTCCATGCACGAAAACTCTTTCGTTTTCTTCAATTCTTAATTGAATTCAGAAAACTTATAATTTTGAGGATGCGGTACTTCACTGTCTAATACGCCTTTTAATACATGGGTGGATTTTGAGAAAAATCTTCCTTTTCATAATCATAATCTTATTCAATGTTCTCATAAATATAAGAAATTTAATGTAAATAGATGGGCAAACAAATTTTTTTTTTTTTTTGTATTATGTAGATTGTCTTATATATGTATACATAAGTATGTTCCATTTAAATCCTTTAAATTAATTGATTAAGTACTTTTGTAAAGAAGACGAATGTTCAGAGCAGTCGCGCATCGCGCTGAGAATTACCCGCAATCCGCTTCATGTACAAATTTTTTATCGTCGCTTTTCCTCAACGCGCTTTATCTGTTGCCAAAGCAGCAATATCAACCACTTCACCTCCTTTTACATATTTGACTATCGTCTGACTAGGAGCATGCTGCTTTGTGCGCATTGATAGTCGGTTAAAATGAACCTTTCATCTTCAAAGTAGCCAACCACAAAGGGATCGCACAATAACTGACGAATAACAAACAATTCGTGATGTTTTGCCATTTTGCTAAAACAAAATGGAATAAAAAAATGAAAATCAGAACACTGGCAGCACAAGACAACTAAGGAATTGACTGACGAACTTGTGAGAAAGGGCAAATGAGTGGATGTGGTATATAAATGTAGCAGATTTCATTACGTTGTTGCTATTGCTGTTGTATTTCTTGTTGCTGCTGCTATTGTTACAATTGCTGCTGTTGCGGCTGCCACCGTCGCGCCCAGTGCTGTACATCACGCGCCACGATCGACCAATAAGCACGCTGCCATTGGCACTGAAGCTGAGTTGTCGATCCAAACGGTTCACAAGAATATTTAACGCTGCTGACCCTTTGTAAGATACATGCTACTTAAAAGTTTGTCGGACTTATAATAGCGAACTGAAAATTTAATTAATATTGAAAGAAAATTTGGGAATCCCTTACTTTTCTCTTTATTTGTATACAACATTTAACATTTTATAATAAAGGGTAGTCAAAGAAGTCTTTTCATACTTCAACTTATTTTTTTTATATTTATAATGAACTTTAATGAACCAAATATGTAAATATGTACCATTTCGGTCGATCACTTTTTGCCATTCACAAGAATTTCTTGAAGCCAACTTTACTCCATTAAGGGAGTTCTGCTTTGACCGAAATAACTGGTAGTCCAATGGTGCAAGGTATAATCTATGTGGTGGATGTATCAAAACTTCCCAGCCAAGCTTTCCCATTCCTTCCTGAATTATCAAAGATGTGTGTGGTCTAGCGTTATCCTGATGGAAGACGAAGCCCTTTCTGCTGATAAAATGTAGAATCAAACGTTCCAAACCGACCAAACACTCAGCATCACTTTTCGAAGCGTCAATACTGGCTTTGCAACTATTTATTGAGCATCCCACGATTGAACCATGATCTTTTTAGAACATTATTGTCGGATTTGATCCACGTTTCGTCTCCTGTTACCATTTGCTTCAGAAATGATTCGACTTCATTTCGTTTCAGCAATAAATCGCAGATGTTAATTCGGTTCATTCAATTTTTCACAGACAATTCATGTGGTACCCAAACACCGAGCTTCTTTTTGTAGCCAGTCTTTCGATGATGAATGTTAAGTTCCTTAGCGATGTTATGGCTGATTATGTGAAGGTCATGGTTAATCTTTTCCACAATTTCATCGACTTTTTCAGCGATAGGCTAATCAGAGCGAGGTGCATCTTTCACATCGTAATTTCCAGAACGGAAGCGAGCGAACCACTAACTGATGCACGAACTGATGCAGCATCGTCTCCGTAAACTTCTGAAATTTCATTGGTGGCTTGCGTGGCCAAAATACGAAAAGACGTTTCCGAATACCCAATATTTATATTTATATATATATGTATATGTATATTATTTTTGGTTACAAGATATCAATCTAAATTTTCACATCTTTCTTTATTATTCCTTATATATCTTCCAGCCCGCTGGACCGCGAGCGCCAGAGTGTGTACAACTTTTTGGTGGTCGCCACCGATGGTGGTCGCTATAGCGCTCGTTCCGCACAAGTGCCTGTACAAATCGTGGTCGACGATGTAAACGACAATCGGCCGGTATTCGAGCGTTACCCCTTTCGGGCACAAGTGCCCGCACTCATACAACCCGGCCAAATGCTATTGCAAGTCAGCGCCACCGATGTCGATGCCGGCATCAACGGTGAAATACTCTACTCACTTGGCAACAACGCCGATGCGGCAACACGCAATAAATTCCGCATTAATCCCAGCACTGGCGTGGTAAGCGCCACACAGAGCTTGGCAAGCGAGTCGGGCCGCCTTCTACACATTGAAGTGGTGGCACGCGACAAAGGTAACCCGGCGCGTACGGCTCTTGGCCTTATAGAGCTGCGCGTAGGTGACATGGCTGCCGGAGCTCCAGTGTTGCGTTTTCAAAATGACACTTACCGCTTGAAATTGCGTGAAAATACGGCTGCGGGTATGCGTGTGCTGCAAGTGTCGGCGGTGCGTAGCGATGGACGGCGACAGCAGATTTACTATTCCATTGGCGCGGGTAATGAGGATGGTGCATTCAACATCGACGCCACTACCGGCGAGATAAAAGTTGGCAATGCTGCGTACCTGGACTACGATCGTTTTGTGGACACAACATACGAGGCGGTTGCTACAGGTGCAGGCGGTTCATATCGAGGACGCGCCATGTTCTATGATGGCGAAGAGCAGTTGAGCGCTAACTTAGAGAATGTAACCAACATTATGGACGAAGAGCAAATAACAGATAGCCAACAGTTGAATCGCAATCAACGTGAACTGAAAATGTTGGGCAACAATGAAAATGTGCAATATACCGCCAGCGCCGTGCAACTTCATGAATTACGCTTGGTGCTAGTCGCACGCACCGATGCCACACCACACCTATATGCCTATGCGGAGTTAATCATCGAACTGGAAGACGAAAACGATAATAGCCCTCACTTCTCGCAAACGCAGTATAGCAAATCGGTGTGGGAGGGCAACAACAAGGGTACATTTGTGGTGCAGGTGCAGGCATTTGATGCGGACGCTGGCGCAAATGCGCGCATTCTCTACCACATCGTCGATGGCAATCACGATAATGCGTTCGTCATTGAGCCTGCCTTTAGTGGCATTGTAAAGACGAATATAGTGTTGGATCGCGAAATCCGTGACATGTACAAGCTAAAGGTGATCGCGACGGACGAAGGGGTGCCACAAATGACGGGCACGGCAACGATACGCGTACACATTGTGGACGTAAACGACAATCAACCGACTTTTCCGCCACACAGTGTGATTAGCGTGAGCGAAGGTGAGTACATGTATACACATATATTTATCATATATGTACTATCAGTTAACTGGTTCAACGAAACAATGAAGCGCTGGGTTGAGGTATATTTTGCAGTGCTGTAATAACGCAATCGCGGAATTATGGAATTTTAATTTGAAGCTCAATCACAAGGGACAACGATCGCGCAGACGCGTCGGTGAAATCTGATGTGCTGTATTCGCAATAAACGAGTATATGCTCTTAATTGAACTGCAACTATTTTAAACATTTTCTAAATTAATCCGGAGGGGCTTGAACATGCCACGTATAACTGCAACTATTATTACCAACTGAAAACCCTTCATTCGTGTATAGTTTTCCCATTATGTTGAAATTTAAAACAAAAAAATAGTTGCATCCGATTTAGTTTATTCTATAACTTATCAGTATTCTTTTCTTTCCCGCATTCTTATCATATTCTTAAATAGGTATCGAATTGGGTACAGTCATCACCACAGTTTCAGCAAACGACGTCGATACTTACCCGGCGCTTACTTATCGTTTCGGCGGCGATCTGCCTGATACCCAAGAATTTCTGAGCAAACCGCTCTTCGCAATCGACCGCTATAGCGGTAAGGTGACACTCACACGCCATCTCGATTATGAGGATCAGCAGGAGCATCAATTGGAAATCATCGCCTCGGATGCGGCGCATGAAGTGCGCACTACGCTGACAGTACGCGTTAGTGATGAGAATGACAACGCACCCATATTCGATGCGCAACTGCCACCCGCTTATGCGGCCACGCTGCCCGATCAACAAGTGATCAGTTCAGCCGCAGCTGCTGCAGACATTGAGTTGGTTATGGTCAATGCCACAGACGCCGACGCTGAAGGTCGCAATTCCGAGATACATTACAATATTAACCCGCCCCTCCGCGGTTTCAGCGTCAACGAACAAACTGGGGCAGTGTTTGTAAACATGACACGGCTCGGAGCTGTTGCTAACGATCTTTATGTGATGATCACCGCGCAAGATGGAGGCGTTATACCATTGAAAAGTTCTACGGTTTTACGAGTGCGCGCCAGTAAGGGTAACAGTGGGCGCGTACAATTTTTACAGACACAATATCGTGCACAAATCAATGAAGCCGCGCCACTTGGTACGGTAGTACTGCGTCTCGGTCAAGACGTACTTAACGCACATGCTGACCGCGCAGCTGGTTCGCTGCTGTTCAAAATAGTCTCCGGAAATGAGGATGCTACTTTCGAAGTTTATCAGTCGAGCGCTATTATACTTGTGAAACCACTTGATCGCGAACGTAGCGACATCTATAAGTTGCGTTTGGTGGTTAGTGATGCGCATGCGTCGTCGCAGCAACTTCTGGCGCAAGCAGCAGACAACTCCAGCACAGCAATAAATATATTTGTCACAGTGGAGGATGCCAATGACAACGCGCCGAAGTTCGCCACTGACGGTAAATACGAGGCTGAGGTGAGCGAACTTGCTCCACTTCGTTATTCCATCGCAAAGCTTATGGCCACCGATGCTGACTTAGAGAATACGCCTAACTCGGAAGTGGTGTACGATATAACGTCTGGCAATGACGAGGGCATGTTCACCATCGACCTCGTGTCCGGTGTGTTGTTCGTGAACAACAAATTAGACTTTGACACTGGCGAAATGAGCTATGCGTTGGTGATACGTGCCTGCGACAGTGCACCCGAGCCTTTATGCAGCTTGCAACCGTTTCGTTTGACGTTGCGCGATGAAAACGATAACGTACCGCGCTTTCCAGTCACTGAGTATGTCGAGTTTGTGGGTGAAAATGAGCCAGTCGGCACTAGCGTGTTTACAGCTCGTGCAACCGATTTAGATCGCGGCGCTTACGGCCGCCTCAACTATAGCGTCGACCACGAGGCTGCGGGGTTGGACGATGTCTCTTGGAAGCTATTCCGCGTCGACCCGCACACAGGCATTGTCACTTCGAATGCGGTGTTTGACTATGAGCAGCGACATCGCTACGACTTTGTGTTGCGCGCTACAGATAGCGGTAGCAAGTCGGCACGGGTTAAAGTTCGCATTGAAATCGAATCGAAAGACGAATTCGCACCACAATTCACGGAGCGCACCTATCGCTTTGTGATGCCATCGCCGTCGACCGGCTACCTGCCGTTGGGCTATATTGTGGGCCAAGTGACGGCGACCGATCGCGATAAGGGACCTGATGGACGTATTGTTTACCAATTAAGTTCTCAGCATGCCTACTTCAAGGTGAACCGCACGAATGGCGCGGTGGTGATCAAAAAGAAAGTCGACAACAATTTCGATGATGGACGTGATATCAGCCTGGTGATTGCCGCAAGCTCGGGCAGACAAGGCTCTCTAACTAACATGACTGTTGTAGAAATCTCCTTGGATCCGCTAGCCAGTATCGGTACAAATTTGGCAAGCAATGGCGGTGCAAGTGGTAGCAGTGGTGTTGCAGATTGGCTGGTAGGGCTAATAGTTGCAGTATTACTGGTGCTTTGTGCGATTGCGGGCATTTTTCTTTTTATACGTATGCGTAGTCGCAAACCACGAAACGTGACAAAACCACATTTAAGTACGGAGACTGTAGGTGCATCTAATAGCTACGTCGATCCCAGTGTCTTCGATACGATACCCATTAGAGGTGGCGTAAATCCTGGCCTGGCTGGCAGTAGTGGAAATACTGGTGTATCCTCATCGGCTGCTGGACAATTTGCGCCACCTAAATATGATGAGATACCACCCTATGGTGCACATGCAGCGAGTTCCAACTCAGGCGCGGCAACGACTTCGGAACTGTCGGGATCCGAGCAGTCAGGTTCGAGTGGACGGGGTTCCGCCGAGGATGATGGCGAAGATGAAGAAATAAGGATGATCAACGAAGGTCCCCTGCATCATCGCAACGGTGCGGGCGGTGTGAATGGCGAGGATGGACGCATGTCCGACATTTCAGTGCAGAATACACAGGAGTACTTAGCACGTCTGGGCATTGTAGATCGTGAAGCGAATGCCACGGGTGCTGCTTCAACTTCTTCTCATCGTTGCTCCGACGGCATGGGTGGTTCACAAAAAGAATCACATCTCCATCATCCACTGCAGATGCATATGTACGATGAAGATCCCGCCGCTCAAACAGACATCACAAATCTTATCTATGCCAAACTGAATGATGTGGCTGGCGCCGCATCGGATCATGCAAGTAGCACAGATGAAGCTGCCACCACAGCCGGTAGTGTGGGAGTGGCCGTCGATCGCGTCATCAACTTTACAAACGTACCCGTCGGCCATGTGCCGACTGTCGGGCATCCCGCAAATGTTGGTCCACCCATGAACGGTTCACTCAGCTCCATTGTACACAGTGAGGAAGAGCTCACCGGCAGCTACAATTGGGACTATCTGCTCGACTGGGGGCCACAATATCAACCGTTGGCACACGTATTCTCTGAAATCGCACGACTCAAAGATGACAACATGTCTGTACATAGCGGCAATAGCGGTGCTTCCTCCAGCGCTAAAAGTAAACAGTCGCAAGCGCATTCCATCGGTACCGTAAAGACACACATACCGCCACCACTGCTCACAAATGTAGCGCCGCGCGCCATCAATATGGCAGTGCTATCAGGCGCTGGCGTGGGCGTACGATTGCCGCAAGCTGCGCAGCATCACATAGCCACCACATCATTAGGCGGTCCAACGACGGGTGGTGGTCAAGTGAATGCCAGCGGTCAGTACATGGCGCCACGTTCGCCCATCAGTCACGATACACCAGGTGGCTTCAGTACTTCTACTGCTATGTCGCCATCGTTTTCGCCATCACTCTCACCACTAGCTACACGCTCACCATCGATATCACCGCTCGGCGGTGTGACGACCGGCCACCATTTGGTGTCGCTGCCGCGGCATGCGCCACAACCAACGCAGCGTGGTAAGAACGCAATGCTGGTAGAACAGGAAATGCGCGTGCGAATGTGATGAAAGACATCGGACCCGGTGGGGGCTTGAATTCCAGTTAAATACGGTTAAACATAGAAAACTACAAAGTGATCATTAGTTCTGTAGGCTGAACTTTAAACGATATTTGTAAGTATATACAATAAAAGTTAATTACATTAAGTAGGCACGTTTCCAATACCATTTCCGTAGTATAGAAATGAAAATCAACAAACAAAAAAGCAAAGAACGAATTAGTTAAACAAAGAGTACTTTGGAGTTTGGTGAGTTAACGGTGTTTATCAAAATATATCTATTTTGTTATGTGCTGATATTTCGAACTGACCTACTAGTATACTCACCACTCTCGGCTGTGGTATTAAACATTTTAGCCTTAATTTGCATGTAAATTTATTTCTTAAGCACTTGTACAGCTTAGTTAGTTAACTCATTTAGTCTAATAATAATATGTTACCAGTTTGCCATTATGTTTTAAGTGTTTAAATTTACTCACTCATTTCAATGTGATCCCCAAACAATCGCTCATCACAAATACCCACCACACGACACTTTCATTTGTACTATACGCCCACCAGAAATTTCATAAACACTTTCATACTCCAACAAATTAGTTGTAAAAAAGTTGTAATACTCACGCACAGGCACACATACATATAATTAAAATTGTTTAAATTACCCCTCAAATTCAACACACCCTCAACAACACAAAAATTGAGAAACTAGGAATTTTCGTTCGTGTTCTTCACAGTATCGCCTAGAAATTTGTAAATAATTATGAAATAAAGACTACAAAGCCAACAAAGACTCTTTATAGAATTGTAATGCCTAGTTGAAGTAGCGCCAGCACAAAAAACCTTAACAAATTAACAACAAACATAAAACATAAAAAGCCATAAAATATAAGCATTTAACTAAAAGAATTAATTTATATTTTTCATATATATATATATATATTATATTAGGTCGTAAGTCAATATGTACTATATGCATTTTTAAAACTTGCTTAGCCTAATTTATTTATAAAAACGAAACCGTAAGTGCACTTAGCAATCTAATTACATATAAATAATATTTATTTATATAAACTTAGTTGCATATAATTTTAGAGAACCACAGGAAAGCTTCCATTCCGTAGCTTAAGCATACAGTAAATAATATACATATAGCACTAAGCAGCTCTTCCATTGTATTTTAGCATATTGTACAAATAAAAAAATTCAATAAATTCGAATTGTTGCGTAACTGCGTTTGAGTGCCTTAAGTTTGTATGAGTATATGAATGCCAATGTTAAGTATTTAGGAGTCTTGAGTATAAGTTTCAGTAAAACTGATTCCATCGAAAGAAAGAAGTATACAAGCCAATGCACAAAAGCGAACCCTTTTACAAAACAAAAACATATTTTCAGAAAAAACATTTACTTCTTTCGTTGTTTAGTAATGTTTCCGACACTATTTTTGTTTTTAAAGCTAGTTTTTCTAAAGAAAACTTTCATGAAAATTAATTTTTGACTTTTAAAAGCATTTTTATTTTTTTAATTCTTGTTATTTTTGTTTTTCAGTATTTATTGTTTTATAATAGAATTTATATTTTAATTTGAAAAAAAAATATAGATACTCAATATGGAAAGAAGTTAAAAGTTAATAAATTTTATTGCAAAATAACTATATGTTCATATGTACAAACACATATAATTATGAGGAATAGTTTTGTTTTACAATAAAATTGATACTTCTGCAATTTAATTATATTTATTATATATACACTTTAATATAATTTTTTTTTTAACAAAGAATATACATCTTTAGTCTTAAAATTATTGTTTTGATTTAAATTAATGAACTTTGAAACATGTCTCTATAAAAAAATATTTAAAAACGTTATAGTTTTTATATAATATTTGCACTTTGCAATCAAAATAACATTTTTGGTTAAAAAACTTTTTTTTTTTATTTACACAATAAAACGTATTTGACCTATTTTGTTTATGAACATTTCATAAATTTCAGCATCTGCTATGTTTAAAATTAAAATTTTTTTTTGCCTTTTTAATAAAATATGAGTTTTGATATAAAAAATTGTACTTTATTTTGCTCGTGTTGTGCATTGCTTTGATAATGGTAACAATTTTGTATACAATAAGTGTGGCCTATTTTTAAAAGCGTTTCATTTTTTAGAATAGTATTTATACAGTTAGAGCTATTTATACGATTGTTGTAAAAAACTGTGTCCAGTTAGGATTTTAGAAATTAGCAATTTAAATTAATTCATTATTAAATGTAATTTAGTATCAGAAATAAATACGAAAACGAACGAAATAATAAATTTTAACATGTTTACATTAAACAAAGAAAATTTTGGTTTTTATATTGAAAATTCTTTTACCGCTAGTAAGAAGATCTTTATACAAATGTATGAAGTCAATAGAACCGGTTCCAGGAGGATAAGTATTTAGAACAATATTGCTAATTCAGATAATGTTGTTTTGGTGAAAAAATATCTTCCTACGATGTATTGCCTACCAAAAACCAAGCCATCGATGAGCAGCTTCAGAAATTGTAGCTAACACATTGAGGAGACCAGTGCTAACTTGCTACTTAAGTACATACTAACTTTAAAATTTATATTCGTTCAGCCCCCTGCATGCTAATAAACCACTATTCTGTTTCTTATTCATTATGAAATTCAGAACAACCGATTTTTTTTTTTAAATATCTGTCAAGAGTTTTCAGCAATAGTCACTGTGTTGGACTTACTCGTATGTATGATCAATGCAAATATTCTGTAGGAAATGCACAACTCATGGATACGGGAGTAAACAAAATTTCACGTGCTTATACTAACTACAACAAAGGAAGCATTGTAAGTACTTTTGTTCTCTGGTGGTTAAGGAGTCTTGGATTTACATAAATGAGGTCGAAATTAAACAGCAGTTGACAGTATTGGTTTCAAGATGAGCCAAATCAAACAAAACTTTTTCGCGGAAAAAGCAAATGTCTTAACCATTACCAATAGAACCGCGCAGAAAAGTTAATTGTGAGTGGTACATAACCATTTTATTGACTTCAAGAAATTAGGAAAACCAACCGCCGAACGCGAAACACTCTTCACCACGATAATGCGAGTTCTCAAACATCGACAGAAACAATTGCATTTTTGAGCACTTAAACCATCGATTTAATCACCGTATAGTCCTAATGTGGAACTGAACGACTTCTTTTTAGTCCCGTACGTACAAGATAAAGTAGTAGGGCAACGTGCAAAATAGTAAAGAGATTTTCGATGATTAAAATTTTATTTTTTCTCTATCCTTACGTATTGTGATTCGGGTGTTCATAAAGTAAACTCCCTTGGCTCCAATATGCTTGTGCCAACGGATATTTCAATCCTCGAAAAAGTTATTAAATTACTGGCTAATGTTCAAGCACCAATTTCTTTATTTTATTGACGTGCTGATCATCAGTTGATGTTGATGGCGGCGCCTTGTTACTATGATTTCCATCCTGGTGATAAGAAAATGATGCATTCCTGACTAGTACGAATGTCGCTATCTAAAGAAGTTGCAAAACTGAATTTGAGTCAACGCTGTGCTCTCAAAAATAAAAGTCGGTTTTTTTAATAATGCTTTAACTTTATTTTAAAAGTATTGCAATTTTCACTTTTTCATTCTTTGCTCCTTCATGTGATAAAGATGGCACTAAAATCCTTTCAGGAAGCAATTTTTTAATATCCAAACTATCGCATTATGAAAAATGTATTTATTTTTTTTTAGAAGTTGTCTATAGGTTAGACCTTGAATTGGCCAAAGTTTGTTCTTTTTATATACAAGGTGCGTTCCAAAGTAAACAGGACTTAAAAAAACAGAACAAATGGTTTTTTCGGCAAAATCAACTTATTTTATTCAAAATAGTCTCCTTCTGCAATAGTCTAAAGTCAATACAGCTTTCTGCACGGTCCAAAAGCATGTCGAACGCGTGGTTTAGCTCGTTGGCTGGTATGGCCGCCAGTGTGCCGGTGCAAGCCTTTTGAATGGCCTCTACGTCTGCACAACGCTTTCCTTTCATGGGCAGATGCATTTTTCCGAAAAGAAAGAAGTCGCATGATGCCAAATCAGATGAATACCGGGAGTGGTATTGTTCAAATAATCGTCCTTCGAATGTTGGATTCTGAGCAATTTTTGGCCGTCAGTCAAATTGTGCACACACCTTTCCGTGCACTCTGCTACGGGATAGGCAATCATCGCCATAAACTTGTTTCATCAATTGAAACGTTTCGGTAAAAGTTTTACCAATTTTAAAATAAAATTTAATGATGGCTCTTTGTTCAAAGTTCATTTTCGCACCGGTAACACAAACATACTGACACTTAAAACGCAATAACTTCACTTCCAATTTATTAAATGTCATGAAATCGATAAAGATAGCGGATTCTAACGCACCAGCCGGCATATAGATAGATTCAAAAAGTCCTGTTTACTTTAGAACGCATCTTGTATTACCGTTATTATTTCAATAATAAACAAGACGTTTTTTACAATCATGGAATCATAAGGACGTGACCAACCAGATCAAATATAATAGAACATATAACTCAATTTACTCTGCCGTTTAAGCTAAAGTTCCAAAAGTCTGGTACTAAATGAAGTACTCACTCTTGGTAACGAAACATTAAGAGAAACTTATGAAGTAGATAATGTGTTGGAGAATCACTAGCAATCTGTCGTCTTAACCCTGTATCTATCATTTAAGAGTTTATGACTAGTTGTAAATTTCAAAAAATCGTTCACCGCCAGACATCTTTTTTCGGAAACCTTTCTTGAGATCGTCTATGGGAACAAGGGTATCCAAATGTTTTCAAAATGGATCACAGTTTATTGAAATACTATAAATCAATATGCAAATAAAATGCATTTCCAAATAAAGCTAACCAAAACCTGCTTGTGAATATGAGTCCAAAAGCTTAATAAAGGGTGGGAGACTAATAACATATCTTCTGATCATACAACTTATAATTTATAAAGTGTTTATTACATTTGGCTCTCGGGGAGCACCAATCACGAACAACAACCCCATCTTTCTTACCCTTTTAAAAGAAGAGAGAAGAGCACCGGAAATGTGCGAATAAAAACCCAACTAATGAAAATAATATTGTTGAGAGCACTATATTAATCGCCTAACCTCATCAAAAAGGAATACCCTAATAAGCACACATATCACACATTCAAACGTGGCAGAATTTCAAAATGAAAACGAAAAACATTTGAAACTGCAAACTAAAAGAAGGTAAAACCTTGACAGTCACGTGGGTGCAGCAGTGGGGTGAAGTGCTGGCGAGTGGTTGTGGCACAATGTTTTTGTTGTTGCCTCACATTGGCTCGGCTAATTCTTGGATTGACGAAGATTTGTAGAAGGCTACTAATATGCATTCGTATAAAGCAGATCAACGGCGCATCATGAAACCGAAAGCAACAAAACCCCAGCCGCAACAACCAGCCGTGGTGTGCGAGTAAGCAGCATGAAACTCTGCAAGGGAGCGAATCAGGCAGCGAAACTAACAAATACGAATTGCCACTCGCCGCTGTAGCCGGCAAACACCAACAATGAGAACAACAACAACAACAACAAGAATGGCAATCAAGCAAGTAAGCAACAATGGCAGCGTGCAACACCGCAACCAAAGCTGTGGCATTGTAATTTATAATGACCGTACTAGCACAGTGGCATTAAGACAAGATCGTTTATAAAAATTAAATGGATTGCAGGTAGAACGCCTTCATTAATTTTCAAGAGAATTCCGTGCACTCGTCACCGTTGCTCTTTGCATGTTGTTATTGTTCTTGTCCGTTTTTCTGGTTGCCAGTTGCTATTGCTGTATCTTTGGCGGTTTGCCATGCGTCCAAACAGATTTTTGTAGTTGTTGTAGCAACATCCCTACCTACAGTATACATATTTATATGATATATGTATATACAATACATATACATATATGGTTTATATTTGTGCAGCAACAGAAGTATGTAAATGATATATTTATGTCTACTCTGCAGTCGCAAGGCTAATGCCTCAAGGAAATAAAACAAAGTGGGCGATAAATGAAATCTTCGCATCGCATCGTGTTTACCTTAATACAAATTATAGTTCGGAATCTCCCCTATAGACCTTACGACGATTTCTCGCTTCCGGATGCATTACACTGCAACCAGCAAACCCGATAGCCTGCAAGAAATTGTCCCTTGACCCAATTATATAGGACTGGAAATGAGTCCCTATCAAAGTTGTCTCGAGGAAGGCGAGTCGGAACCACCTTTGCATTTTCTCATAGGCAATTCAGCTTTCGTTAGAGTGAGGTTGATATATATTGAGCGTCATACCTTCGGTGAACCGCGGGAATTGGGTAGAATCTCTATTAGTCGCCGAAACAAATATGTGACTTGTTCTGAAGAAATATAGAAAAAATTAACTTTACTTGTTATTTCGGGTAATTTTAAAAACTACTGACATTGTGAAATTGGTGAAAATCGATCTGGAAATTATAAGAAGAGAAACTTTTAGTGTCAATTTTAGTCACTGTTCATCGCACGAAATGTCTTTATCCATTTATGCCATTATCACAATACAGCTATATTAAAAGTGAGCATGTTTGAAGCGATGAGGTTAGGTCAATTTCTGCAAACATTTAATAGGAGTCAAGCTAACGACTGAGAACGAGATGAATTGCCACACTGATAGTACTAGAAATAGTACCCATATTGAAATTCGGAAATCCAGCAATACACACAATTTCTAGAACAACATTTTTTCTGCATTTCTCGTTCGCCGTTATCAGAGTATTATAGGGCGGAAGCTGACATTCGTTGTTGTCCCTATTAAAATATCTTCACCAGTTGGCTCAGTGTTATCCCATGGGCCTAAACTTGACTACCTTCATTCTTAATATTTCGTTAGAACTCAATCATTCACTTGTACCCTTGGGTCCAATAGACTAATTTTTTTTTATTTAAAAAAAATAAAGGTTATGAGAATCCTAAGTTTCATTACAGGTTTGTAGGATTTTAGGATTTTAACCAGATGACCCATTTTTCTTTATTCTGTTCTCTTATCACCCTTATCCTTATGAACGAGTGCATTTCATCGATTTCCCACACACTATGTTGCTACCATTCTTAAGCAAAAATACCTCTTTCATACACTGAAATATTTGCACGGCTTTAAGGGTATTATAGTTTCGGTGCAACCGAAAGTTACGATTTTTCTTTTCTTAAGGGTTTACAATTACATTTAGATTAAGAAGGCCGAAAAAAGCGAATTTTACAATTTTAAATTTATTGATCCAAAAATTTGCTACACACATTATGTGATCCTTTAACTGTATTTTAAGACTTAGTATTGGTAAAAATATTTATTTGGAAAGGAACTACTACTGATCTTCGGGAGCTCCTCTCAAAAAAGACGTTTTACGGTGACCACTATCTCTGAACTGGATCATCTGAAATTAAAAAACCTAACAGATTTCGTTAAAGCAATGTTAAATCTAAATAAATGGCGGTTTCTTAAAACAAAAAAACAATTTGTTACCAAAATATCGGCCTGAAATTGTTTATGAAAAAAACATTTATCGGTGAGAAAAAATTTATTTAAAAAATTTATTTAAAAAAATTTATTTAGAAGCTCGTGTTAATATTTGAAACTATCGGATGAGCCGTTTTCGAGTAATGTTGGTCAAGCTTGGAATGCACTTCCAAGCACTCTGCAACGCCTTTTAAAATTTGCGTGTAACTTCGAAAATAATAAACGGAACGATATGAAATTTTCTGTGTGTATTCATAAATATATGTGTGTACATCAAGAAAATATTATAAAAATTTGGTTTTTTGAAAATTCTAACCTTTTAATAGATTTTTATAAGATAACTTTTTAAATCGGAAATACATCAGAGCTAACTATTACGTATCGGTAAACATTTCCATTAACCAAACCACATCAAACAAAAATCAGAGGTGGCTTTGCCATATCCTCAATTCGTATTCTTTTAAATATTCTTCTTAGCTTGGTTCGTGTCAGCTAATCAAACTAAAGTTTGCCATTGTATCCTCAATATTTCAATTCCTTCTTTCATTTAGTAGAGAACAAACATTAAAACAACCTCGTTGTTTCTTGAAATTTAGCTGCCATATCGAAATGTGCAATTCTGAACTTTTGAACCCCCGCCCTTGTTTTTCTCTCTCGTCATCGTTGTTTCTCTTGTGATAACAAACTTAATGTCTGCGGAGTCCTCTATTGCACCAACTTACTGGACCTAAAAATTTCCAAGTGCCACAATTTCATTTTAACAAACTGATTTTACCGCACTGATATCAACGGCTCACGTTTGCTTTGAGAAAGCGCCTGCAGAGGCGGCGTCGGCGTCGACTTTGACAATGGTGGTTGCAGTGTTGTTGGCCTTGCTGCTTTCGCTGCTAGTGTTGACAGCACAGCCAACACCTCTAGCGCTTCCACCGCCAGTTCCACTATTGCCGGCTGGCTTGCCGTCCTCTTGCTATGGTTGGTACAAGTCAACGCTCTTTCTCGAGATGAATGATGGTGAACAAATTTTAAATGACATTCGCGTTGCATACGGCAAATACTCTTGCTACCGCGGCCACACGTCGCACCAAAGTGAACGGCAGCGGAGGCGACAGCCGAGTGTTATGACAACTCCGGCAACAGATGTGGAAATGTGTGGAAACAAACCTGCCGGAAAATTCAGTCGTTCCGAAGGGATTAGGTTCTGTTGGATTCAACACCGTAATATATTTATTCTAGTATTTAATAGCTAAGGAAGATATTCGTTTAGACTTCTCCTAATTAATATAAGAATACCGAATTGCCGGTGAGCTTGAATATGGATTTTCTTAATAACAACAGACTTCCAAAAAACATTTATGTTATTGCTTTATACGGTAGTTTCAAACTGCTCGGGGAGTCTAGGGATGCACCCCGTAGCACCGAATAGTTTCAATAACAGTAAAGGCCTTCATCTTCATTCGTTACTGTCAGCTTTCAGAGATTATATCAGCTAGCGTGCAACGTAATATTTTTATTATCTTGCAACATGTTACTACAGAGTATAACAGGTTTATTTACTTAGCGGTTGTATATATCAACTAAAACTGAAGAAAATATGCACATTTTCCTATGCACATTAAACCTCAAGTACAATCCCTTGGATTCTTAACATATGTATACCGACAAAAACGTTTTCGCCTTTATTTGTAATAAAATGTTCACTATAATGAATAGTTTATTATATGAATAATAGTGTAAAATGTATACCACAGCAAAGCGTGGCCGGATCCACAAGTAGGTATATATATATATATAGTATATAAATAATCAGGATGACGAGACGAGTTGAAATCCGCGTTCCTGTCTGTCTGTCTGTCCGTGCGTCCGTCTGTCCGTGAAAGCTGAAACTTGATCAAGATGGTATGACAGGGCTTTAATGGAGTCGGGGTCAAAATTGGCCGTTGGGCGTGGCTCCACCCGTTTTTAGTTGAAAACACATATCTCGAAACCCGCCTGACCGATTTCAACCAAATTGGATGTTTGTGATATTCTACTGATATTCTTATACTACAGCGTGAAAATGAGTGAACTCGGACTACAGCCACGCCTACTCCCCATACAACACAACTTTAAATTCCATTTGATTCTTTCGTTTTCCTGTGTTCAAATCAAGAAGCGATTAATATGACGGCATAAAACTTTGTACGAATAAAGCCTTTGAAGTAAGAGCAAAAATTGTCTTGGTAGCAAAAATCTTCAAGCCCCTGGGTACCGAATAAGTGAACCCCAAAGCCTATAGTTGACTTTTACCGAAACTATCGGTAAATGTTTGAGATATGTAATTCAAATGTGGAGAGAATATTTCCCTGGTAATAGTATCTCTGGGTATCAAAAAGGGTTGATTTGGGTCAAAAATTCCGTTAGCTTCCCTTATAATCAAAATAAAGATTTTCGAACTTCCGTGTGACTTTATACCGCAGTTATCTTAATAATATTGAGAGACGGTATTTTCCTAATAACGGTTCATCTTTTGTAATTAGAATGAGTAAAATCGATTGAAAACTCGCCTTAGACCCCATATAACTAACAGGTCTTATGTACTTCAAAATATTACCCCTGCTTTAATCCTTGCAATAGTATAAAATGTTCGTTTATACCCGACTTATCCCTTCCTTATTTGTTTTCTATACGATATTTCCGCTGGGACTTCCTCAGATTTGCCTCATCGGACTCTTCATTTTCAGGCAATGTAAAATATGTATGCATGTAGTCTAAGGACGGATATAATTAAACTTTGATGAATTGGATTTGATATCTGTAGTATCTAAATTGACCGTTTGGTCTGAAATCAAAATGTGATATTTGTGAAATTTCACAATACAAAATTATAATAAATGTATATTCCCTTACGAGTCACTTTTTCGTACAGGGCAATCATGGGCTTCTCTCATTCACATACATTGTAGCCGTAAATTTCACCATGATTCTTCACTTGTCATTATTATAATGTACGAACGTGCTTCCCCAGTGTCTCATTCACTTATTTTTATCGCTTGCCACTTCTTTTTGTTTAACCGAATTTCAACATTTTGTTTATTGCTATTTTTTATGTGGCATTATTCCATACAGTTCGCACTATCAGTTTCAGGAGATCGCACAATTTCATGGAGTTGTTAAATTAGGAATGTCAAAGCAAGTGAAATAAAATATAATATAAGTAGTGATAAGCAGAGTGCAAACTTTTCGAAAAACTTTATTGTTTAAGAAGTTTTGTATTTCAAATGTGTAAGTTAACAAAGCAGTCCAATGAAGATCGCAACGTATGGGGCTTTTCAAAACGGATCAGCCACGTGATCAGTGAGCAAATGCAATGCTTTCCGGAATATGTTAGATCGGGCCTTAAATACCAATAAAAACTCACAACGAAATAACGAAGAGGCAAATTATATGGCTTAAGAAGATAGTCAAAAGCAGTATATCTTTATAAAACTTTCCAAATGCGTAATAAATCTACGTACCAATCGGTATAAGAAGTTTTTGGAATAGCTTTCAGCTCATTCAGCGAATTTCGTTTTATCTCTTCGATGATTGTTGACATTTTCGCATGTCAAACTTATAAGCTGATGTCACATCGGCAGTTATATATATTTTCATTAATGTGGGTTCGGAACTCACACGATGAAGCATGTTCAAAGAGACCTGTTTACGGTATTCACTGTGAAAAAAAAATCAGCTTTATCAGGACGAATGGAGCAAGAACGCGTTTCATACCAAAATCATTCGAACGGACTTATAACAGATGTCGAGCTCTCTTGCCATCTCTCTAACACTTGCTTAACGATTTTCATGTACCATATTCTTCACCTTTTTAATATATTCATCAGTTGAAGATGTCAGAGGTCGTCCAGAACGAGTCATGTCTTCAACGATCTCTTGAACGTCTTTGAAGTTTTTGTACCACTCTTGGTCTTGTAAACCTTTTCCAACATTCTCAACGATTTCCCACATGAAATTTGCTTAGAAGTACAAAATTTAAGACAATTTCTTTGTTCCATATTTTATCCATTGTAAAAATTGCAACGTATTTCCGAGGTTTTATAAGATTTTATAACTCATTGTTAAAAAGATATTGCAAACAAAAAAAACTTTTGAGGTGTACCGACTTAAGCAGCTGCTGTAAGTAAACTGGGAAGATTCTGTCAACTTAACAAAATAATTTTTTTGAAATATCATTTACCCGGGAATTTAATTGTAATTTTCGGGTGCTTTTTTGACACAATGCATATATCAAATCCTAGCTCAAAATATTAAATTTCTTTTTTTACATTTTCAACACGAGAAAAAATGAAAGCTTCAATCAATTTTTCTCAAGTTGATATTGTCTTTTTAGGGCTCTACTTTATCCAAAAATATGCATTTGAATGTTATAAACTCGTTAGACATCTTATAATCTCTGAAAATCGCTTTATCTTCTCTTCTGGTAACAACAATAATACTGAATACTTACACATTGACTGTCAAGCCAATTTTTGTTAAACGCATATTATCCTCATTTACAAAAAAACTTGCAGATGGCTTAGTTTCTTGAAAATTGGGCCAAATATTTATGCAGTTATCAACGAAAGAGAAGTGAGAAAATAGAAACACTCGGACTGTGCAGTGAAAATAAAAATATGTTGTTTTATTACTTTAAAATTATTTTACATGTGTGATATAGATTGGTATGTTTTTCTTTATACATTAATTAATTTGATACAAAAAATTATAATCCCTGTCTCGGCCTCAAATTTTTCAAGTTTGTTTATTTTAGTTAATGTTTTCTAAGTCTATGTTTTTGGTTTCAGCTGCCATCTTATGCCTCTATCTTTGTTATTCGTGTTATTCTAACAAGCATACAATTTTTTGTGTGTTATTTTTCATAATTTTTGGTAACAATTTTTTTCGTCAAGAAAGTATCGGGAATTCATTATTTCCCCTTCTCATCTCCCGTTTGTATGGAAGACACACTGACATAAACAGCTGCTGTAAACACACTTCTTGACAGATCGCGCTAACTTTTGGCATCATAATTAAGGACAGTTGTACCAACCTAGAAAAAAAATACCTGTCTTCCATATAAGCGGGAGTCTTAAATGAAGCATTCCCGATACTTTCTGGACAGGGTCTATGCTTGAGCTTTGGTTTTCATTTTATCACTTTTTCACTTTTATCAAATATTTATATTTTCGAATTGTGGTGTTTAGAAAACGTGTTTAGTAATATCTCTTATCACGGAAGGAAATTTACAAGACACCTACCAGACCGACCACTGTGCACTGGCTTGATTCCAATCGTGCAGTTTGTATAGCACAGCTCGTAATGCTGAGCTTTTATATACAATTTAATGGAAATCCGTCATTTCCTTCTAGGTGCAACAAACTTCGTGGCAAGCTCAATATACGCTTTAGAGGGTATATATAGTAATATAATACTAACCCACGCTAATATAGTAAAGCCATATAGAAATATTCCCAAAAGAGGTGAATGTAAAAATACTTTGTAAGTTATCCAGAAAATACTTTGTCGTTTCTACCGGCCACTTGTCATGCGGTCAAGCGCTATTTGACTCCTCACCCCGCCACACTTTACGCCGCGTGTTCGCATTGGCACAAGAAACGTGGCATTGATAGCAATAAAACCTGCAACTTCAATTGTGGTAGCTGCAAAGAATTTATTGTGCTGTCCAATTGCTTGTCTCCCATGTTTTACGAGTATTTTTGGCTGGGATGCGCCAATAGGCCAGAAAAAAGACGCTTAGCAACAACAATAGATGCAATACAACAAGTTGAGTGGATACGAATAGAGCGCAGCCGGACACACGTACTTAAATACTTCATAATACTTAAGAGTAAGACTACGTGCAACAACGGGAATTAGGATGAATATGTGGCGATAGTATCCACCTCAGAGGCGTGCAGACATGAGAATGCTGGAGTGCTTCAGTGTACATACAAATGTTGTGTAGGTAGCCAGGGATATACACCAGCGATGGTGGCCCCAACTGCGGCAGCTAGACGAGCTAGACAGTCGAATAAATGGGCTGGTAACTCCTTTCGCTTTTATTTAACCCACAATTGCTGAGTACTGCTTTTTATTTAAAGTATGCATTTAATAAAAAAATTTTTAATTATCTCTTTTTAAATATTAAAGATTATTTTGCAGGAATACTCAGTTATCTGATATCAAAAAATAAAGAAAGAGCATTAACAATTAACAGACAGAAATTGTGGTTTAGTCCAAAAATCTAAATCGTAGCTTAAGAACAAGCATGAATTAATTTCTTAGATAAAATACCTCAAAAAAAAATGTCGCGTTATTCGAGGAAGAGAATTAAGAGGCTACTAAATACTTCGAACAAAACAAATTCGATCAGTGGTAAGGATGCGTTATCAATTAGTTATAAGCGACTTTATAATGAGCAGTGAACCTTCGAATTATTTTGAACTCATTTTAAGCGCGCTGTCCAGTTTGATGGAGAAAGTTTCTGAAGGTGCCATTAGAATAAATGGAGGTACTGTTGTGGCTTCTAAAATTGATGACCGTCTAGTTTATTCTTGGACATCGAACAACCCGTCTAGTGGCCGATGGCTTTTTCCTACAGAAGTATGATTTAATTAAATAAGTGAGAGCGTGAACCTATCGTCACGCAGTTTTTATTCTTTTCCTCGTATGTAATTTATTTATTGCAGTAAAACAGAGGCGAATATTTACTTCTACGTGATTCACTAAAGAAAAAACTTTATCGGAAACATATAGACTTATCATTTGTCTGTTGCACGTCAACTCCTTTTAATTTGTTGCAATGCCTTGCGCTACATTTTTTCAAATCAATCGCAAAATTTAGAACAAATAAGTTTCAAAAGCCAATATAAATAATACAAGTAAATCTCACACATCAAAAACTTCAGGGTAAAATATTTTAAGGTTTGGTAGTGGTAGAAATGTCTGAAAATCAACTTCTAAATACTATGCATCATAAAGACGATCATTAATAGAGAAAGTGGCTTGGGTGTGTCATAAAATTTCTAGAATCTAATATACTTATATATCACACACCTTTCATATAAGAAATGTTCCTGAAACCAACCGTGTGCATTAAAAGGTTAACGTCCTACCGCTATTTTATGTTTGTGTGAATGTGAGGAGTCGATGGCAGCGTCGACGACAGGCTAAAATGTATTTACACGCAAACGCTTTTGGCTATTATTAGCTTAAAGACTGTCTGAAGATGAGATTGAGAAAGCGGAAAGGGTTACATAGCAATACTAGCACAAAAAGGAAAACGCCGAAAATTGAGTATTCCAATATATACGGATGTGTACTGTCATACTCGTACACGAGTGCCTCAACGCGCAGCCTTCGCAAGCGCAAAAGCAAAAGTGGAAGCGAAGCACACACCTGCTTATATAAGAGTATTTATGTTTGATTGCGTGCATGTAACAATATATATTTGCAATATGCCTGCAAATTTGTCTTCCGAATAGTCGCCTGCCGCATATTCATATGTACATATTAGTTTCGCCTCATCGTCGTCACCGTAGTTGTAACGCAAGTGTGGCACATTATGTTGCCACTTGATTATAGGTTATGCCCTCGCCTATACATTTGCTATGATTGCTAACTCGCTTCGATCCCCGCCAAGTGCAATTCATCTTCCCCACCACTACTGAATACTTAATACCAACCACTCTCGCTTCGTGAGCACAAATGTTTGTGGCAAGCTTTCGTTGCAATTGCAATTACATTATTCTTTTACTGTGTGGTTGGCCTGATGTGTCTGTTGTACTAGTATTTTGCTGTAATTGTTGCCGTAATCAATTTTGTCTGTTGTTCTTTGCGATTTTTTCCTTTTTTTGTTTTGTTACGAGATTGGGGTGTGTTCGATTGTGGCAAAAACAATGCCATAAGAATGAAGAAAAGTGAAAAGGTTTAATTTATGCCCCTCAATATCATTTTAAGAGGGAGGAGATGTTGCAACAACAACGTTAGTGAGAAAAACAAATCTCTAAATTACATAGCAAGAAAGACACACAAATTAAAAGAATTTTAAATAGAGAGCTGTGAAGCAAACTAACAAATTTTTAGCACAAAAATTTATATGGGAACACAATTTCATTGCAACACCTTGATCATTCAAATTTTTACAATTTATTGGACAAATAAAGAAAAATACTTTGACTTTCTTCAGTCTACTCAACCGTTTGGCATTCGGCTATAATATTCGATGCAACAAGTTGCGAGAAATAAAAATTATAAACTCGAGGATGGCCTAACCTCTCACACATTTACAGTTTTAATTTTTTTTTTTTTTTTGAACGCATTTCCTGAAGTCTCATATCTGCTTAAAAATATAGCATCGGTCTATGGATGTGAATATAGAGTGTTGGAGTAATTCTGGATAGCCCTATAAATGGGAATCTCAACCTGAACTAATTTATATAATGAATAAAAATTCCTTTCGAGCTCTTCGCCACTATCCCCAAAGCTCTGATTAGGAATCTATATTAAAATATTACTACATAAGTTATTATATAAGTTAGTTATATAATTTACAGCATTCACTTCATTCTATACAGGCGAGACTATATAATCTGGAGAGACCCGACTATACCTGACGAAGACTAACTTTTTATAGTTTCAGAAAATTTGTATAAACTTTAGTCCATTTGTGAGAGGCTGATTGGGTGTATAAAGCATCAAAGCTGAGTCAGAAAACTTCTTCATTGATTCGATCGCATCAAATGCCTTTGGAACTCAATTTGTGAATTAATATACCGCAAAAATAAGGCGTAATTCTTATGCGATATCTCTCGCTATTAAAAACACTGTCAGTCGTGATTTATACACCGTACCTTCCTTTCACATATGTACACTCATATATGTATATGTATACGCATATGTACTGTTGTGTATTGTACTTTAGCAATTGCCTTTACTACTCCCATTTTTACGCTGCATAACCGCCCGGCATTCGGCATGTTCTCGCGGCTCTACTGCACAATGCAGTTTAATCGGCTTTCAAGCTATTTTTAATCTCTCCTCCTCCAAAGCTTTTTCACTGGGTTTATTTGTTATTTTTACTTTTCGTATTCATTCTTTTCATTATTGGCTGCGCTGTCAAATTGACTTCGACAGCTTTTCGCTGGCAACGTGACAGCTGTCAGCCATGCCCACTAACTTCCTCTGGCTGTGTTTCAAGGGTCGCACTTTTAAGAATATTTTGCATGTGCCAAAATGGTTAAAGATATGCTTACACATATATTAAATCTTTTATGTGTATAAATGGCTTTTATAGTAAAATTTTTAATTCAGTGACTTTACGAAATTAAAAATCTGTTTTTAGGGTAAGAAATGCCATTCATTATTTAAAAGTAATTTGGTCGAACTGAGTCTCTTTATAGAGGTTTTCAAGATTGAAGTTTTTCCACAAATAAATGGGTTTGAGAGTTTTAAACACTTATGTACATACTGAAAAGATATTTGAATATGCTATGGTTCACTTAGGACAAGTCACATACGAGTTAGGACCTAATATACGCCTTAGGCAAACATAAACCAGTTTTTATTAAAATCAACCACATCGTTTTCCAAATAGTACAATGTTTGTGTTGATTAAGCATTTGATATTTTGACTATTTGTTCATAATAAAGTTTTTGTGTTATTGAGCTCATGGTGTATGTGGTATATATTGCTCCAATCTACTCTCACTCATACAAAAATTACTTTAAAATATGCAAACAGGAAACTGTTATTTGGAAGAAGGTATCGTGGTGGAAAAGGCACTTGTGGGTTGAAAAGGGAATGATTCCCTTTAAGATGTTTATCGGACATATTTTATAAACTACTTACTTAACCTATTTCAACCAAACAATGCTAAAAGGAATAAAAACGTTTTTATTTACTGTAAAATCAGTTAAATCAGATGATAACCACGGCTACTTGAACAACTAAAAGGGCGATAAGTCAGTAAGTATATTCGTCAAAGACACAAAATTTTGCACTCGGGCATGAAACGCAAACGCTTCAACGAACAATGTGTTTAACACGGCCCATCTATGAGCAAAATCCTATATCTCGGAAGTTACTTAATCTATTTCAGCCAAATATATGTGATATTATTTTACTTTATTATGTAAAAATGAGCGAAATCGGGATACAAACAAGCCATCGGTTCCATTTCATTTCTAGCCCATATGTACCTACAATACAAGGATTTGCACACAACCGCTTGACTATACATCATATATCAGTATATGAGATATCTTAATCAAATTTAAAGAACACCTTTTCCTGTTATTGGTATGTCGTAATGCCGAAAATGGATAAAATCGGGTAAATACTTCCAATAAACCAAATAGCGCTGAATGTGAAGTAAACTGGTAAAGACTTTATCCCTAATGTAATGATTTCCGTTTCACTGGACCCCAGTACCAATAGCTTACTGTTTAAGGAAAATATTGGTCAATGTGTCAGATTTATATAATTATTTAAATTCACAGAGAATCCTTATCTGATAGTAGTATGTATTTGTACTACAACTGGGTTGAATCGGGTCAATACATCTCTGAGCCCCATGTACCTAAAATAGAGATTTTCGATATAAAAGTCAATACTTAATATGCAATTTTACCAGTGCCTGAAGGAATTTCCCGGTCTTTGATCTTTGCAAGTTGTAAGAGTATAAAATATTCGATTACACCCGAACTTAGCCCTTCATTACTTGTTACATAATGAACTGAAAGTTATAGTCTATGGAAAGAAGGCGAGCTTGTGGTCCAATTTCACTAATTTCTATACTGCGATGTTAATGTATATGTAATTTTACCTAAACGTAAGCGGTGCCACGCCCATTGTCCAAGTGTGAAACCGCCTGTGAAGCTCATTCGTGTCATCTCGGGTGTAAATTTAAATGTCTGTAGTGCATTTAGTTTTGATATATCGCATTTTCGATAGTTTTTCACAAAATCGTGATATGGTGTGAGGAAGTAAATCGTGTTTTCAATTTCCGGAATAGCTTTCAATGCGCGTAGCGATTCACGTTTAATGTCTAATTGACTCATTACGGTTTCCGCGGAGAGGTCGTTTGAATTTGCTGAATATCCAGAAATCACACGGAGCTAAATCGAGCGAATTCGGTGGTTGCGGCACAATATTTGTTGAAAATTTGGCGAAAATCACAAATCAAAGAATCAATGCAAGGAACGTTACCGTCGTACAAAACCCAAGAGATATTGGCCCAAAAGTCTGATGCCAGTAAGATCTCTGACCGTCAATCCTCGTTTCTCAAGCACTTATTCCTTTATTTTATTAACGTGTTGATCATCAGTTGATTTTGATGGCCGTCCTGGACGTGAACGCGGACGTGAACGCGTACTTGATCCTCTTTGAATAATTTGTACCAATAAAAATAAAAAAAAACACACACTCGCGATAAACAATTATCACCGAATGCTATTCCCAACATTCGGAACGTTTCGACATCAGAAAATTGATGCCACACACAAAATTTCATGGAACTTCTTTGTTGAATACTTTTAGTCATCGTAAAAATAGCCGAATGCAATTTATGTACCTCAGAAAGACAATCGTATACTCAACACTAATGATTATTTTGATGTGACATTTGAAATAAAAATTATTTTGCAAAACGAAAATAGAATTTAATTTGTTTTTATTTACACGTGGCCTTAATGCATTTAATTTTTCCAAATTAGCAAATTTGTGTCTTAAATTACTAGAAAGTTATAGCAATTTACAAATTTTCGATTTACGGTGTAGGAACATGTTAACTATGTTTCTTGAAGATATCTAATACAGAGGAACGGACGGACCGACAGTTAAACGGATTTCAACTTATCGCGTCATCCTGATGGTCTAAATATAAATAATTATCTATCTTACTTAGTTGTAGGTTATACAAACTACCGTTACCTGAACAAAAGCATTAAACTTTGTGGTAGCATGTTCTTCTTCTTTACTGGCGTAGACACCGCTTACGTAATTATAGCCGAGTTAACAACAGAGCGCCAGTCGTTTCTTCTTTTCGGTACTTAGCGCCAATTGGAGACTCGATGTGTGTGTGTGTGGATTCTCTTTTCACGGATTTTTTCAAAGATTTTGCGCATGGTGAAAATCTGGTCGGTTGTTGATTTGCCAGGTCTAAAGCCACACTGATAAGATCCAATCAGTTTGCTGACGGTGGGCTTTAATCTTTCACACAATACGCTAATTGTGGAGTCACACTTAAATTTTAATCGTTGGACATGCTTTCATCCGACCACATTTTACAAAGAAGCTGATGCATGCTTCGCCACCGTGTTTGAATGGTTCGGCCGGCAATCCATCGACCCCCGCCGCTTTGTTGTTCTTCAGACGGGCAATAGCTACTCGAACTTCTTCATGGTCGGGCAATGGAATGTGAACGATGGAGCCATCGTCATCGATTGGTTCGCCTTGCTAGAATAAAAAAAAACGCAAATGTGATTTTTATCTATTCACGATTTCGTTGAATAATGAAATATTACCAAATCTGAATGTGTTTCCCCACATTGCGCTAAGGAAGTTGCGAGAGTATAAAATGTTCGGTTACACCCGAACTTAACCAATCCTTATCTTTTTATTATAAAATTTTGCCAACGCCTGCTAGTATTTTCTCGCTTTTATCCTTGGGAGAGTATGAAATATACAATTACGCACAAATTCAGTCCCTCCTTATTTGTTTCAATGCTATTTATTTCGCAAAACATCAATGCTAAAAGATCGCTGTTTTTAAATTGTCTCAAATGGCACGATTTCGTAGAAACACCATCGCGCGTGACACTCTCTCGAAAAGGTGCTGGCTAAAAATATCAAAATGTCAAAATTTACATGAAAATCAACTTTGATCTAACATTTTCCGAAATAGTCTTTCGTACAACCCACAAATGCAAACAAAGTCTTACTACTAACACAAGAACGGATTGAAATAAATAAATTATGCTATGCTTCCATGTTCACTCGTTTCAATCTGAAAAAAATGTTTGCCTATGAAAGACTAATTACATTTAGTATGCTTCGTATTTTGAAGTAATTTATAATGGCATTATTAATATGGCCATATAATTAGAATAAAATTTAATAACCTCTCGCTTTCACATTGCCCTAATGGCACTGCAAATTGCAACTTAAATAATACCGAAAGGCATCTTTTATTATGCTCCAGCCTTCCTGTGCGCTTTTGAATTAATTTTTAAAGTTTCATTGCATAAATATACATACATGCATATAATTGCGTTTATGCAGCAAACCGTGTATTCATATTTATTCCAGTGTGTGTATGGCTGCCTTTATATGAATAAGTAAGTATGAAAATTAGCTTTGGCACAAAATTTCTTTATTACGGATAATTCCAAAGAAGCCGCCGACGTCATTAACGTGCAGCCACAATAAAAAACTTGCGAACAAAGTCCAATCAACGAGCGACTGAAAACACATATACACATACGTATTTATAAATGTATATGACTGATCTTATGCCCACTCACTCACACACACGCACTCACACCTGACTGTGATCAAATGAGTGGTAGGCATTTGTGGCAACAATTATTTTCGCATTTGGCATGTTGCGGCTAATATTTGAGCTTATTAGTGCAACAACAACAGCAGCAACAAGTGCGGCAATAACAAGAGCCTATGTTCAGCAATGAAGCGCGCAATGTAGCGCATCAGCGTCATCAACAGCCTTATCCCAAAGGATGGCGGACCTCGGGTGTTTGGGCCGGGTTTAATCAAAGGGAAAACAACTGGCAGGGATTTGCGCGCATCGCTGCCAAGTGTGAAACTGACATGAGCTGTGCACATGTGTACACTCTGGCAACAACAAAAATAACACCAATAAAACTGTGCGTTTTAAAATCTAAATCAACGCCGCCGCAAATATGAAGTCCTCAAGTGGACGCACATAACTACACTTATATATATCCTTAAACGCATCCAATTCCGCGCTTGTCCACTTTCACACCTTTCGCCGCCGCCGTTGCACTCGCCACCGATCCCGATTTCAACTGACACTTGCAATGAAGACATTAAGGCTAATGGAAATGTTATAAAGGCGTTGCAAGTGATTGTTGCCAAAGCTACTCAGTTAAGTTATAAAAGAGCTGACAGTGCCGATGTATGTGCTCTCCTCTTCACCATTGAATACATGTGTGTTGTTGTTAATTTTGACATCTTCACTCAATTTGTGCCCGCCCGGATTTGTAGATAATTCTCAACTTTAATATGCCTCATCAACAATCGACTGAAATGTTCGGAGTCAAGTATTAATGGCGGTTTGAGGTTCCTGTCGGTTTTCGGTTAAGTAAAAGGGAGTGATGGATACAAAAAAATTTATTGTTAAAATACCGTGAAATTGTTAATTTTTTTGTATTAAGGCTCTGCAGGAAAACAATACTGATGGAATAAGTATTACAGCATATCCAATTGTATTATTTTTATACTCTTGCAACATGTTAATATAGAATATACTTGTATATAAATAATACAAATTCCTTAAGCATCCCAACCGACACTGTACAAATAACAGTTCCGTTAAAAACTCCTAAAAATGGAATAAATCAATCAATAAATACGCCATAGACATTATATTTTACACCTCGTATGATATGTGAAGACTTTATTGGGGCCAAAGTCAAAATTGAGCGATGGCCGTGGCACCGTCCACATTTCGGTGATAGTTCGTATCTCATGACCTACTCGACCAATATCGAAAAATTTGGTACATTTTATATTATTGTCCTGATCTTCCAATGTTCCAGCGCAAAAAAGAGCGAAATCGAACTACTGCCAAGCGTACTTTCCTTATCACTTTCCAGTAGGCAAAACAAGCATCAATGAAAGTATCGGAATAAAGCTTTACGAATAGTGCGCTTTAAAGTAGGCCACCTTAAGATCAAAAATTGTACCAATTTAACAAAAACTGTTTAAGCCTCCACATAAATTGTAAAAGCGTAGTTGCAATAACGGTGCATATTTGTGTCTAAAATGAATAACTGAATAACAAAGCCCAAACCAGAGGGTCGAAAATCAGTATATTAACGGTATGAGGTTAAGATCAAAGCCTAGAGAAATTTCATGCAGATTAGGTGCTACACATAAATCACATTATTTACGGGGTCAGTAGGGTAATCTCGCTTTTTTTGACATTTTTTTTCATAGAAATTTTTATTCTACAATCGAACTTTTTTCGCATACTCATATCATGAGGTATATAGTGGAGTGTATGAAAAATTTTTTTCGGAGTTTTTTATGATATCTATCGGAGAAATCGCTGGCTGAATTAGATGCGTTTTTTCACTGGCAGACACGATTTCTCAAGTTTGGATCATCTGAAACACAAAAACCCAATTTATTCTTAAAAAGTACGTGAACGGTTATCGATATGATAATATAGAAGGTTATTAACGTTTTTTTTCATGTTTTTTTACATAAATTTTGTCAAAACATTGACAATAATTTATAAAAAAATTTTGAATCTAGTAGGGAAGATAGCCATTCGTTTTGCCAACTTAAATATTGACTAATATTCAACGTATAAGGTATCGTATAAGGGGAACAAGAAGTTATATTAATTCGATTTTATCCAGAAATAGATGTTCTCTAATTTAATTAAAATAGCGCATGTTTTATAATCGGAAATTAGGTATATTAGAACATTGCCCGATTTTTACAACCATTTTATATTACTTTAACTTACACTTTTACTTTTAAGTGTCATTTTCAGAATATAACGACGAAGAGCAAATACAACTAGATTATATAAAATTTGGATTTACCTCGATAGTAACTTGTGGGTAATAGTAATACAGTGCGCTTTAAGAGCAACTGTTCTCGCAACAGATGCATTAAAAATTCATTTAACTGAAAACGACTTTTAGAAACAGTTCACCCAAATTTGTCTGAACTTTCGCTTGAATTCTTCGTAGAAAAATTAGAAACCCTAAAACAAATGAAACTCGTATGTAGTCCTTCCAGACCAAAATTTCGAGTTGTTCTTTTTTTAGACAACGACATCAAAATAAAGCTGATTTCATAGGAACTAGAGAAGACATCAAAATGTATTGACGTCATGAACCTAATAAAGATATGTGAGAAATGTAACTTTATGTGGGATAGACCCACTACCCTTTGCACGATAATGCTCCGGAAATGTTGGCATCGCATTACCGGCTGACAACGTTAGTAAAACAAAAAAGCCCTCATGCAATAACAACGCACTGTATAATACATCACCAGTAATTAGTTTCTAAAACTCATTCTGGATGTCTTAATAATATACTGTAAATGCCCATAAAAGTTGTAAATGTTGTCAAAAGCAGCTGAGAGAAAAGATTCAGATTTTTCTGGTTGACAACAATCAAATAACTTGTTGAAAGAGCAAGGTTCCCGAAATAAACATTAAAAAATGTCGCAAATATATTACTTTTAGAAGATAAACTTTGTGCTTTTACTTGCAAACTTCCGCTGTGGTTATGTAAAAATCAAGATCAAACACTGATTCGTTACTCATTTAGCACGGATGCCCGTATTTTTGCCGAAAAAATGCTGGAAGAGCTTATTGAAATACAAAATGACACAAACTACAATAATTCTTTGTACTTGTGGTTATTGCCAATGCAAGGAAGCGTTTGAAAGTAAGTGATGAGCAGCTTCGAGTAGTAATATTAATCCGAGAATATCCGAACTCGCGAAGAAAATGTAAGCCCAGAAATCCCATTAATAGAAGATTATAGAAGTTTAACCCAAAATTATTATTGTTTCTTTCTATGTATTTTCCTATTGAGTTATTAATTAAAGACTAAAATTGATTATTACTATTTGTTTTTATTATACTTACATTGTGGTGCCTGCTAACTAGAATAATAGTGTATACAAACCCCTGGTGTAAAAGGAAGTTATAAATTGAACTATAAGTTTTAAGTCAAAGAAGAGTAATTGCAGTAAGCCTGATAAAGTATTTAGAAGCTAGATGGATTGAAGAAAGAATATTCTCAAGACTAAAATACTAAAATGTTAATATAAAATATGAAGTGTTTTAAAGTGATCAAAAAAATAAGAGTTAATACTCTAACTCGAATAATAGAAGGAACCAACACCACTACACTTACCCTAAAGCGAGTTTACTTTCCTTTCTTCCCAGCACTATGAAGCTTTGACACCGCTTAATTAACTTTCAACCATGCTTTCTTGGCAAAATATGCTCACTACAATTTTTTCCAGCATAAGGTCGATGAAAACAAAGCACACATACATCCATCGATACATTAAAATTGCAACCAATAAGTCAAATTGGCATGCGCATGCGTTAGTCAAAATACAATCAACTCAGCGATAGGTTTATGTTTAATGGAAGCTCATAATCCGTAGCAAATGCGTGGTTTCAACCATCTCACCACTGATCCGCTGATGCAAGACTCCTAACAATTTAGAACCTAACACAATGCTTCTTCACCAACATTTCTTTGACTTTCTATTACATTTAGCCAGAGTGCAGTTGTTCTTGCATGTGCCGGTCAGCCGGCAAATCGTTCATTCTGAGCAATATCCAATGCATAGAACAGCAAATAAAGCGCCAGAATTAACAATAACAAAGCAGCGAACAATACACATTGCCAAATGCCTATCTATTCTGCAGATAAAGTCGCTTTAGTATCAGGGGACTGGCGTGGTTCTAAGTCTCCTCCATTCTTTCGCTTTTATTTTTCCTATATTGGCCTTGTCATGAGTTTGTCGATGTTGTGGTAGTTGTTTTGAATTCGTCTGCATTCTAATTATTTTTTTTTTTGCTGCATCTTGTGGATCAACATCGTCATCGCCACCGTCATTTTATAGCTGCTACTATTGTTGGCCTTGCAAAACTTTAGCCCTTGTTGTTGTTGTTAATATTCTGGTTATTGTTTAGGTTGCTGCTGATGATTTGTGAAAAAAATGGCGACAAGCAAAAATGTTGATGAAGATTAGTTTGATGCTGCACTGACTATTTTCGGTTTCTGTCGAATTCAAGGCTTCTTATTGTTGAGAAAGACCGCTTGAGTGTGTGTATCTATTTGTAAAGGCAAAAACTCTCTGTTTGGATAAACTCAAGATTGAGTTTGATGCACTCGTTTTCGATCTTTCGGGTTGCACTTGATGAGCGGGACGCACAACTAGGCTTGACGTTTAGTGAGCTTTGTTGTGAAGAAGGGATAAGGTGGCGATCAATAGAAATTTCAAAGGATGACCTCTACTTCTTGATAATTTTTCAATCGTTTTATTTCGTGGTAAAATATAAAACCAATGTATGTTCCGGTAATAACTTCCAAAATTAGTTATTAGCCTCCATTACATCAGACAGTAAAAATAAGTACCAAACTGAACTGAAACTGAGCGCCTTTTGTGTGATGATTTACGCCTTTTCCTTAGTTCGAGTGTTGCACCGCCTCTTTATTTTACTGCAAAGTAAGATTATAAGCCATTTTTACCGCTAGACAATGAAAGTATTTTGATTTAGATTTTATTTCCCACTTCCTTTCGAAAAAAAGTCCACCAAACAATGAATTTATATGGATTCATTTATAGCCATGATAGAGCATTAGCTTCACAAGAGAAATTAGTTTCTGAACAAACTCAATATTTTCATCCAACATCACCAAAACCTACTTAAGAATATTATAATATAATGACATTATATATGTATGAAAAACGACTGTAAAATATTTGCAGTTTTTAAACCTTTCTAACTAATATATTTCTCTGTCAAACACACTTTAAAACAATTAACGTGACAAAATTGTCATAAACTTCATTCTTACCATTCTAGATATATGTATCAGTTGACTTTTTAGTGAAACTTACTGAACTTCATCAAAGCAAAAGTCCGTAACTATTATTAAACATTATTGCCGTTAGGTCCCGTGTTTTATTTTATTAGATAAATTTGTTTCTAATAATAAAAAGAAATAACTTTATGTTGGTTTTGAAATATAGTAAAATAGATAAGATCGCATTATCTAATATAATTCAAGATTATTTAGTTAACTTTTTCTTGATTTGAGGCGCACCAATTCTTTGGATAAAATTACCGTTGCGCTGAACCTAGGGGCGTGTATAGTTATTAGTCAACTTGCACAGGCTACTTCACAGGCATTTGAGAGAAAATCTTCAAAGGATTTGTCAAAAAAACTTTTTACTAACGATCAACTTATAAGAATACAGACGAAATTACTACAATTATATAGAGGGATTCAGCTAAATCATAGAAAAAGTTAAGAATTTTATACGAAAAATTTTTAGGTTGTTTTAATTAAATAACACGCTTATTTCAGAGATGAATTTTGGTAAATTATTCAATAAACCTTCATATATAAAAAGCTATATGACGTAGATGTAAACTTTTTTTCATACTACGAAACTCGCAAAATACTGGAATCGAGCTGCTGAACCGATAAAATAAGTAATAAATACTAATAAATAAAAAATGGGCAACTACTCAGTTGTCTATAACTGGTAGTCGGAAGCAATGAAAATTCTGACACACGGTAGACACTGATGATAGTATTCAAACATAATAGAGGTGTAAGTAGTGGTACATAAAGGTAAATAAGGAGCGAAGAATGCCAAGATCAGGCACTCTAAGAGACATTGGCTTAATATGCTGAAATATATCTCATATCTCAAACATTATTATTATATGGATTATTCTTCAAGGCAACTATGCAATCTTCGAAAAAAATTTTCAAATTGGTTTGCTATAACATATGACTGCCATACAAACTAACCGATCAAAATCAATATTTTGTATATGTGAAGGGTATTATAAGTTCATGACAATCAAAGCCAATTGTTTTCTTATTTTTTTAGTGGAAAAATGTTTCGAAATAAAAAAAACTAAGATTCTTTTAGTTCCAAAATATCCATTAATAGATCAATGGTTAATAAAAATTCTGAGTGATTACTCACATTGCTTGCATGCTAAAGAAAAACTAAATATGATAGCAATATCTATTTAAGGGAAAAAATGAGCTCAACTGGAATAACTTTTTCAAAATACCTGGCTTAATATCTGAAGCAACTTCAGTTACCTTGTATCCTAAAGCTTTTCTTTGAAAATACACCGTCAGCTGAACAAATCAGATCAAACAAAAAAAACATATAGCCAAATTTGTTTTACATTTTCATTGGATTAATTAAAAGAATAAAATCCTCAAGTCAATCAAATAGTCGACGCAGGTTTTATCAGTCAACAATTAATTCAATTGGGTTTCGGAAACCAATCTTAGGTAAATGCTGCAGAAAGGTTCTATATTATTTATAGTACAGCAGAACCTCCACTCCAACATATTAGCTTCAAAATACTTAAAATATTCTTGCATCGCTTGAATTATAATGCGCATATAGTAGATTTGACAACGGTTGCTGGCTGTCTCCATAAAATTTGCATTTTAACCGCAGATCGTAGCATACAGGTACACACCGGCACATCGAACAATCAACGAAAAAATGACAACAGTTGGCTCTGCTCTGCTTGCTTATTTCTGGCGATTGTGCATTAAACTACATTTGGTTGAAGCGGTTTTTGCTTCTCTTTTAAATTTGTGTGCAATTTTTTTGTATATATTTATAAATAAATGTGTGTGTGTGCTTGCGTTTTTTTCGGTATGAATCGTTTAGGCAGTTTTGCTCGACTGACTGTCATTGTCAGTGTGTCCTGCCGCCACCGCCGCGTCCAACATGTTTATTTGTTATTGTGTTCATTGTTGTCAGTTGAGTGCGCTTGTCAAAATGATGAAACATTCGATACATGCGACCTTTTGGGCTGCCAGTGATGTCCGCCGTTGTCGCATTGGCAGACGAAGCGGCCGCCTGGGGGTTCAACTATATGCGACGGCTTGACAAGAGAGGCTCTTGTATGCAAAATGGCTGTTATTTGAGGCAACCTTATGATTGTTTGAATTTCCGGCGCCGAAAATTTACAAAAATGCAGCAAACTAAATGCAAAATAAACACAACAGAAACAAAAACATAAACGCCTGGCCTTGTACATGCCGTTTGGCGAGGGGAGCAAGGTTGAGTTTATATACACACGCGCACGGCCAATTGTTGCACTAGAGTGCGCTTCAAATATTTTGCGGAATTAATTAACCTTAATTGACAGCAATATGATTGCTCTCTGCGCGTTTAATGTTCATTGAATTGATTCCAAATAACAAAAGACACAAGGCACGAAATTACAAGCGAATTCACTCAATTTAAGCGAACGCGACTGTCACGCTTTGGACTTTTCATGCGCATGCGCCGCAACCCAGCTGGCAAGTGCATGTGCATAACTAGGAGAACAATAACAACAAAATAGCAAAATCAAGTAATTCAATTATGCAAATATGTATACTTGTATGCAAAAATCTCAAAGAAACATTTATTTCAATTTTCATTGTTACTTAGACCGTCGCCATTCTTGCGTAAAACCAAAGAGTAAGAGTAAATGACAGATTATTTACAATTGAAAACAGCATTTTTTATGATTTTGTTAATTATTAGTTCAAGTTTGATTAAATAAAGCCTGGCGAAGCGGGATGGGTATTCTAGAAAAGTTATAAGACAACAGAATAACAAAAAGATAAAGCTTGCAGAATCGTATTTTATTTCTTCGAGAAACTTGACAAATAAACAATTTGAAAACTCTAGCGATTAGTTAACGATCTATGATCGATATTGTGCCCTATAAAAGTTCATGAGTCATCAAAGTCAACTAGGAAAGTGAAAGTAGTCATGGAGATGGTGAAATACCAAAACTCCTATTTTTCCTCATATTTGTACCCAAAACACAGTATGTCCAGGAAAGCATGTATATTTAGTATAATTACTCTCATTAGGTTTAGGATCAACTTCTCATATTCCACGTTCGAGACATTTCTATATTATAGTTGTCAAATTGAACACTCCTTGCTATATCACATAGCTTAATATCGTAGCAGATGTTGAAGCTATAAATCAGCTTATTGCAATTCTTTGTGTTATAGATTTAAGTAAAAAGAAGTGATATTTTTGAAACTGGATCACTAAGTGATGAGAAATATATTATAATTTTAAATAGAGACAGTGTTTTAACATATTATTAGATTATTAGTCAACTTCCACTCATATCTAATGCCGATCACCCAAGAGAACACGAATAAGAGCAGCAAAAGAGTTCAATATTTACTGAAGTTAACGAATAATGAGCGGAAATCAATTTCACTTATAATACAAGAACTAAGTGCAAAAAGTGAAAGTAGAGAGCTAAATATGATTTACTGATATGGTCCAGAAACCCTATGAAACAAAGTAAAATACGAAGGACTTAAAGCACATATAAAAAACAAGAAAAAACGTTAACTTCGGTTGCACCAGTTTCAGTTTTTATGGAAACTATATGCTATAGTAACCCGTTCTGAACAAGTTTTTTACATTGTTACCTTAAAAAATAATCTATACCAAATTTCGTGAATATATATTGTCAAATGTGAAAGTTGTCCATACAAGAACTTGATTCCGATCGTTCAGTTTGTATGGCAGCTATATGCTATAGTCAACCGATCTGAACAATTTCTTCGGAGATTACATTGTTGTCTTAGAAAATAATATATACCAAATTTCGTGAATATATCTTGTCAAATGTGAAAGTTGTCCATACAAGAACTTGATTCCGATCGTTCAGTTTGTATGGCAGCTATATGCTATAGTTAACCGATCTGAACAATTTCTTCGGAGATTACATTGTTGCCTTAGAAAATAATATATACCAAATTTCGTGAATATATCTTGTCAAATGTGAAAGTTGTCCATACAAGAACTTGATTCCGATCGTTCAGTTTATATGGCAGCTATATGTTATAGTGGTCCGATATCGCCCGTTCCGACAAATGAGCAGCTTCTTGAAGAGAAAATGACGTTTGCAAAATTTCAAAAGGATATCTTAAAAACTGAGAGACTAGTTCGTATATATACAGACAGACGGACAGACAGACGGACATGGCTAAATCGACTCAGCTCAACATACTGATCATTTATATATATACTTTAGAGGGTCTCCGACGCTTCCTTCTGGGTGTTACAAACATCGTGACCCTGTTCAGGGTATAATAAACTCATTATGTTGATAAAAAACCAAAGTAGCAAACGCTACTGAAACTTGAATCAGATAGTGTAATTTATTTGTTTTCCAACTTCCTTCTCGGATTAACTTTGAATAATTATTTTATTGATTTTAGATTCTTATATAATAAAACACAATTCATTCAGTCTTTGTTCCTATACCTCCAAAGTCTCACTAGCGGTATTTCTACTGAAGACCTACACCTATAATCTTCTAAATTCAAGATATAAGAATTGATAAATAAGTGTTTTTATACCAACGCATTATCTTCAGTTGTCACATATAAAAATTGATCTCAGTACAGATAATTTTTTCAATAGCCATTTTTGGACAGATCATGTTTGAGGCGTGAAAAGCCGCATGTTATTTTTTTCAGTATTATTTGATGTTTAATCATGGAGAGACCTATCGCTGGACAACGTTTATATGTCGTTCAACTCTATTTCGAAAATTCTCGTTCCGTAAAGAAGGTGTTCCACCCATCTTATGGTCAACACAAACAGCCTACTGAGCTTACTAGTCGCAACACCATCACCCATATTGAGATCCAGCATTTATTCATGTATAATATTCGACAGCTTAGATCATGTCCACCAAGAGGTCCACGATGAGGTCCATTTTTGGCTTGACTGGCTGAGTATGTAAATAAGCATTTTGAACGAAGAGTAATCTGGGAGATTAAAGAGCTGTCCTCTTATCCAGAAAAATCAACAGTTTGGTGTGGTTTTTGGGCCAGTGGAATCATAGGTCAATATTTCTTCAAATATGATGAAGATGAGAACTTAACTGTCGATGGTAACCGTTATCTCCCTATGATGACCGACTATTTGATGCCTAGAATTGAAGATCGTGATCTCGGCGACAATTCGTTTCAACTAGACGGTGCCACTTCCCACACATCGCATCAATCAATGCATTTGGTGAGAGAACACTTCGGTGAGCAGATAATTTCACGTTTTGGGCCGGTCGATTGGCCGCAAAGATCGTGTGATATCATACCGTTAGCCTTTTTCTTGTGAGGCTATGTAAAGTCTAAAGTATATGCGGACAATCCCGTTTCAATTCAGGCTTTAGAGCAAAATATCACGCGTGTCATTTGCCAGCTATCAGTCAAAATGCTCGAACGAGTTATCATAAATTGGACTCAACACACGGACCAACTTATTTGTTCTTTCAAATGATAGTAAACACTCCCTATTAAATTTGAAGTTTCTATGTTAATTCTTTAGAAAAGTAGAGAAGGACGAAAAAAAAATTTAAAATAAACCCCCTTAACAAAAATACTTTTTCTCATGTAGTTGAATAAATATAGTTTAAAAAAAACTAAAAAACACGCTTTTAAAGCATAGCAAACTAAAAAGTGAAAAATAATTCTCTGTATAAATTAACAATAAAAATGAAGAAAAAACTCCTGCATTATTGTGAGAAAAGCGTGGCATGCTCGATATACATATGAAAAATATGTCACAAAGCACCCCACGCTTTTCTCACAATAATGCAGGAGTTTTTTCTTCATTTTTATTGTTAATTTATACAGAGAATTATTTTTCACTTTTTAGTTTGCTATGCTTTAAAAGCGTGTTTTTTAGTTTTTTTTAAACTATATTTATTTTTGATTTTTTAGTTTAATGTGAGAAGCCCCAAATTTGTTAAAATATGAACTATAACATGTAGTATTGGTTAAGTAAATCGATAATTAGGCAGCATTTAATATCTACTCGTAACCTTTCATAATTAATTGTTACATTATTTGCGACCAAGTTCTATTGACGACTTTACGAATTATTACTTCTTAATCGAATCATTTCTTCTAAAGCTTCACTGTTACATGGGGTTTTACCTGTCAACTTTGAACAGTCTAGTTCTTCAAATCGAATACCGTCTAAAGATCTACAACGACTAGGTGCTACAGAAGCTTGTCCTGCAGTAAACAGTCGAGAGCCCAGATAAATTACTGCATGTTCTACTGTACAACCTTGCATCTTATAAACGGTCGACGGCCAACTCAGTATGCTATTTAAATGTCACCAAAACTAGTTTTGTATAGATGTTACATACTTTTAAGCGCATCTTTTTGGTGAGCTGCTTAAACTTACTGTCGCCTTCCTACAGTGTCGCTGAAGTATTCTAGATTGCAGTACCACTTAAAAAAAGTTACAAACATACATACATACATACATACAAGTGAAGCTAATAAAAGCGTATTAAAAAAGGAGTTTTCTACTACAGTTGCTTCTCGGAGGCATTTTGAAAACTAGTATCTGAAATTTTTTTTACTACAAAAATTTTATTATAAGTATTAATTTTTTTATTACCTAAAAGTCGCGTGTTTTGCATTATTTGATATTATTTCTTCTGGTGCGCGGTTATACTTATATATGTACATATGTAAGTATATGTATCTATATAAAGTATACTTTCTTTAAGGATATACATATGTATATTTCAGTATATACATATGCTACTCAAATGTCGCCAAAACTAGTTTTATATACATAGATGTTGCATATTTTTGGTGAGCTGCTTAAACTTACTGTCGCCTTCCTACAGTGTCTCTCAAATATTCTACGTTTCAGTACCACTTAAAAAAGTTACAAACATACATACATACATACATACATACGCCTTCCTACAGTGTCGCTCAAATATTCTACGTTTCAGTACCACTTAAAAAAGTTACAAACATACATACATACATACATACATACATACATACATACATAAATACTTACATACATACATACATACATACATACAAGTGAAGCTAATAAAAGCGTATTAAAAAAAGGCTAGCAGCCAATTACTTTACTGTCTGCAGTTGTCAGTATTGGTCAATTAAATTAATGATGCTGTTTTGCTTAATTTGCTGGAAACTTATTGCGCATTAGCATTGCGTTTTGTGTGCGTGGATTGTTACAGTGATTTATCTGCATGTTTGGAAATAATTTTTTACAAGCAAACTGATGCATCAGTTAGGGTAGTCCTTAATTTGATGCAGCAATCTCTTAGTAGAAATAGTTTAGGTCTTAATATGTCGATAATGAAATAAGGTTGCACACGATCAGTCGTTTCATTTTCAAAGAATATTATAAATAATATGAATATTGTAAGTGATATTCGAGGCACTGCCTTCCCTCTAAGAACTTTGAGGAAAAAAATATATACAGTAATTTTCGTAAATTATAATCGAATTATAAATTGATTAGCGGATGGAATTCAGAGATAAATATATGCCCAACTCATTTCCCACAGAAAGTGAGAGAACAATTGCTAAACGTTAGAACCTCCCGAACTCTGTTAACTGTCAAAATGCAGGCGATTTTGGCGTTTAGCAGTTGGAAAAGAGGAATGGCCAGTTGCAATCACCTACCTAGTTAGTTAATTTTAAGAAATATGTACTACTGTGATCAAACTGAAAGGTGCATTTTTAATTTATACTTCTCGTGTTCTTCGAATCAAAAATTTTTTTTCTGTATGTTGGTAGTACTGTTAGTGACATCTGTGATAAATTTTAAGTAAAAATATTCATTAGTATTTGAGATACGCGACGCATTATTAGGCCCTCAAAGTGAATGCCTCGATTTTTACTATGTCTGAATTTATTGAACAAAGAAGTGCGATAATGCACCATCTTACACTGCATTGGTTATTCGTGATCATTTCGCCATATTTTCAACTACTATCGTCCTGCAACCACCGCATTTGCCTGATTTACTTTCGTGTAACTTCTGGCTATTCAGCAAAAATCACATGACCACTCCGAGGCCAAGGCGAGGGCGAGCCCTTATGAGGCAGTACATTCAGAGCCGACCAGCGTAAAGTAGGAGTCCTCTCAACTTACACCTGCCACGCCAACTTAACGACGACGGGGGGCAACGTACTCTGAGGCCTGCCAGGGTTTTAACGGGACGGAGGCAGTTGCGACATTAGCCCGACAGCCATTTCTGATGGGTGTCCTCCTAAATTTCCTATTTCCTATTCTAAAAACCAGTTCGATGCCAAAAGTCGTCTAAGAAGTTTTAAGGACCATTAAAATTACTATGTTTGAAGACAATGTCGAAAATTTCGCTATAAAAGTAATTGAAATTATAAACTTACCCGGACCCGAATTATTTTCCTTTACACCAGAAGAACGCATGGCAGAATTCTTCCTCTTCTATAACCCATTATATTATCTTTTGACACTACGGTTTGTTTCCCTTAAATAAGCACTTATTAAAAGTTTTATCATTGGGTGATTCCAGGACAAATGAAATAAGGGCGAGCGTTGAAAGTGGGTGAAATATAAGGAAAATTTATATAATTATAACTGGTGCAAATTGTTGGAAAATTATACATTGCATGGTTGACCATGGAATATGAAGTCATGTGTAGAAGTTCACGCAAAAGAGGAAAGTTCTCTGATCGCCATTCACTTGGAAGTGGCCAGAAACGATTATTTTACATATGGCTCAAGCAGCTAACGACTTTCAGTCTTTAATCAAGTATCTTCTGGGTAGCCAAAGAACATTCGTTTGAAGGCGAGCTAAAGTGAAAAGACGAAACATCACTTACACAGGGTCTTACGCTGAGTTTGCAACCCACCATGTAAAAAACGCCAATAGTGAAAAATTTCCAACAGCTTCGGGTGAAAGACGACGACCATGGCAAACGAAATAAGGATTGCGATTTGTGGGTACGCACTGGAATGTCCGGTCCCTTAATTGGGAACTTACCGCTGCCCAGCTGGTTCATGTCCTCGTGGAAATAAAGGCTGACATTACCGCCGTCCAAAAAATGCGATGGAAAAGAAAAGGATTGAGGCTAGTAAGTTCTTGTGGCATTTAAAAGAGCGCTAGTTCGGTGTGGGATTCGTGGTGAGAGAGAGACTCCGTTGTCGAGTACTGTCATTCACTCCGGTGGATGAACGTCTAGCCACAATCCGCATCAAAGCGAGGTTCTTCAACATATCGCTGATTTGCGCCCACGCCCCGACGGATGAGAATGACGATGTGACCAAATATGCTTTCTATGAGCACTTAGAGCAAACCTATGAGAGCTGCCCCCTCCGCGATGTCAAAATCTTACTTGGTGACACTAACGCCAGGGCCAATATAGTTATCCGTGGTACTAGGTTCCAGCATAGAAAAATTCACTAAGCTACCTGGCCATCCCCGTATCGAAAAGCCACCAACCAGATCGATCATTTTGTGATAAATGAAAGATACGTTTCCCGTGTTTTAGATATACGTACATTCCGAGCTCCTAGCATTGACTCGGACCACTACCTTGTTGCAGCGAAGATTTGCACCAGGCTATGTGTAGGAAAATCGCACGTTAACAAACACAAGGAAGGTTCATCGTTGAAAAGCTGCAATCAAAACAGTAAGCCGAACTATAATATATTCGACTTGCACGGCTGTCCTCTGACAGTCACTCATCAACAACTCAGTATAAAGGAACTGTTTGTCGGCATTTCAAGCAAAATAAACAGCTGGTACGATGAGGATTGACGTGACGCAGCGGAGAGAAAACAGACTGCCTACCTTGTAACGTTACGATCGACCACAACACGTGCGGGATGGGATAGATACCGAGTGTTGAAGAGAAAGCGAGACGCAGTTGCAAAGAAAATAAGAGAAAGGCCGAAATACGTGAGTATGAAGAACTTGATAAGCTGGCCGACAGGGGTAATGTTCGAAAATTCTACGAAAAGATGCGGTGACTAGTAGAAGGTTTTAAGTCCGGAGCATACTCTTACTCCTAGAGGTAATCTAGTGACTGATGCCCAGAGCATACTAAAATTATGGAGAGAACACTTCTCCAGCCTGCTGCATCGATTCCCCAATCGATGACAATGGAGCAGACGTTCCATTGCCCGACCATGAAGAACTTCGAATAGCAATTACCCGTCTGAAGAACAACAAAGCGGCGGGGGCCGATGGATTGCCGGCCGAGCTATTCAAACACGGCGGCGAAGAACTGATAAGGAGCATGCATCAGTTTCATTGTAGAATATGGTCGGACAAAGGCATATTCAACGATTAGAATTTGAGTGTTTTCTGCCCAATCCACAAAAAGGGATACCCTACACTCTGGGGCAACTACTGTGAGATAAATCTCCTCAACATCACGTGTAAGGTTCTATCGAGCGTATTGTGTGAAAGATTAAAGCTCACCGTCAACAAACTGATTGGACCTTATCAGTGTGGCTTTAGTCCTGGAAAATCAACAACTGACCATTTGTTCACCATGCTCCAAATCTTGGAAAAAGAGAATGGACACGCCCCACCTCTTCGTCGATTTCAAAGCTGCTTTTGACAGAACGAAAAGGAGCTGCCTTTATGCCGCAATGGCTGAATTTGGCATCCTCGCAAAACTAATACGGTTAGATAGATATTATTAGTGAGGTATAGCACCACGACCTAGGGTCTATTGTGCCCTCTCCTATATCACATGTATTCACCGAGTTCGAGCAGCCTGAATAGTTCCAGAAGTTTGCTGGGCGCTACTGAGGTGGCGTGATCCCTGTCAATGTAAATGGAACCCAGGGCCTGTGACCGTCTCTCCTGGAAAGTAGACGGATGCAAGGACGAAGTCTGAACCTTCCCTGTCCTTCAACTGTACCGCCACCAGATCCTGCGTTAGAAACTCTGAAATACAGAAAAAGTCTATATCGGTTTTAACACTACAGAAGAATGGGGTCTTTAGAGAAGCTAGAGAGATCCCAGATTAGCTTGTTGTGTCTCGAATTGAGGCCTCTTACCTCTCCTCTATACACCCATGATTCCTGGATTAAGAGGATGCCCAAGTTATCCGAGATGAACCACTTCACGATGATAGCCGAGGCTGCTGTCGCGTGATGCAGGTTCACCTGGGCAACTTCTATGCCGGTGCTGGAGTTCACAATATCGGCTCGATGAGAGAAAGGTCCACGTCCCCGTCATCCTCATCAACCTGCATGTCCACCCCTTCCAGGAGATCTGGAGTATATGGTAGCGTAGAATCGACACGTCCCATCTATTCGTCGATTTCAAAGCTGCTTTTGACAGAACGAAAAGGAACACGGACGTTTACTGACCGAGACACCAAACGAGGATTCAGACAAGGTGACTCCTTTTCGTGTGTTTTATTCAACCTACTTCTGGAGAAAATAATTCGAGATGCAGAACTAAACAGAGAAGGCAATATTTTCTATAAGAATGTTCAGCTGTTGGCGTACGTCGAAGATATTGATATCATTGATCTCAACAACCGCGCCGTTGGTTCTTATTTTTCCAGAATGGATAAAACACGAAGCAAATGGGTCTAGTGATTAACGATGGCAAGACGAAATATTTCCTGTCATCAAACAAACAGTCGTCGCACTCGCGACTAAGCACTAGGGTGGGTCGATTCCGGACTTTTTTCGATTCGGGATTTCTAATAGTGCGGAAAAGTTGCCTTAGTACTTCCTGATTCCAATACAACTTTTTGTTTTGAGATCGGATTGCATCTTCAACCCCAACTCCGGCCTTGAAATTTCGGAAATTCGACTAAAATCGAATACAGGTTAGCTGAGAGCTGCAACAATTTTCACCTTGCGCTGTGGCGCGCCGCCTTTTCGCTCGTATCTCGGGAACGGTTCGTCCTACGGCCATGATCACATATACTATTTCAGTAGCAAATGACGTGACAAATAACTTTTGTTTTATACATTTTGCCATGAGATGCGTATTTCAGACGCTAGGTAGACAATTTCACGATTTTAGGCGAATTTCCGAAATTTCAAGGCCGAAGTTGGGGTTGAAGATGCAATCCGATCTTAAAACAAAAAGTTGCATTGGAATCAGGAAGTACTAAGGCAACTTTTCCACACTATTAGAAATCCCGAATCGAAAAAAGTCCGGAATCGACTCAGCTTAGTAAGCACCCACGTCACTGTTGGCAGTCATAACTTCGAAGTCGTTGATAATTTCGTCTATCTTGGAAACATCATTAACACCAATAATACACAGTATATCTTGCCGACAGGTGCTACTTCGGACTAGGTAGGCAATTGAGAAGTAAAGTCTTCTCTCGACGAACGAGAGCTATATGGTGCAGAGGCATGGACGGAGACAACATCTAATGAATGGAGAAAAGTTCTGCGAACTCAGCTCTGAGTCAAAACCTTTTGTGATCCGTCGTAACTTCTAGTTTCATTTACCGATGTTCTTCTCTCCTCAGTAGCACTATACTGACCCGTTTTTATGTTGAGTATTGAAAATAATAATTTTTGAGTCAAAAGCAGCAACAAGCTAGCGTAGTCTCACAAAATTTTTACCCAACTTACAAATATCACGCAATCATACGTTTACTCTTGGTGCTTGCCACAAGGCGTTTGTGCAGCATTCTTATCTTTCGTATCCATCTATCCAAAGACTGTGTATTTTTCCATAACAGTAATTTCGGACACTCTGCCGTTTTGAAAAAATCTGCTTGCAACAGCCAATACAAGCATACGCATGCACCGGTAAACACCAGACGAATCACCGAATGCAATCTCCGACTGTGCGGCTGTGTGGGGTATTGATTTCAAGACAAACTTTTCATATTTTTCACAACATTTCACCTCATTAATCTAACAAAAAGTGCGCACTTTTATTTTGGCAACTTGTCAGTGGCCATCATGGGCCCTTTGCCGCAAAACGGCCGCAATGCCAATGCGCAGGCGATGTGCAAGTGGATAAAGTAAATGACAACAACAACAGCAAAGATCGAACTGGACAAAAGCTTGCCAAGAAAAGGAGTGGTCGATGACTTTTTAATTGATTAAAATGAGAAATCGTTGCGATCGCAACCGCCCGATTGGCCGGGATCTGATTTCAGGCAAAATAAGCAAAAAAAAAACCAACAGCAACAACACACGCCTCATCTAGCGGGTTCAAGTGGGGCCTTTACGATGCGGCGCATTGTTTGTTGATGAAAAATTAACTGCGGCCGTCAGTGGGTTAGCGGTGCTTCCCGGGAGTGATGGACCCGCAGTCCCAGCCGAGCGCACAGCACATTTTTGGTAGCTTTTGTAAATTTGTCATTATTGAAATTATAATTTTTTGTGCGCTTCTTCGCTTTTCGTTGTACTTTTTGCTGCGCTTTTCATTATTCCTATAGTTGCAAGCCACACATAACAGGAAATGAAATTTGACACTTTAACAAGTAGGTACGCGTGCACAGCAATAAGCGCAAGCAACAACAAAAAATTCATTATTTCGCAGTTTTCGCCTTTTGCTGCATTTCATCCCTTTTTGTGTTTTTTGATATATTTTTGGTATTTTTTTTTTTTTTGGTATTCCTTCAGCGTTTTTGCGTGCATCTCTTTTGATCCACTTCTGCTTGGAACTCTACGGCGTTAATATATTTTCTCCACTCTTAGATTTATTGTCAACTTCAACTTGTTTGTGTGAATGCGCGGCGACACGGTGGCCGACCATGCAGCAGGTTCATTAATTGCGCGAAATGAGCCGAAAACGCAACACTAGAAACAGCCAATTTCTCAATTTCTTTTTTACTCTGTTTTGAGTTTTTTTGTGTTTGTGCTCTTTTCGGCGGCATTTGAATGCCACATGCAGTCGCATTATTAGCCGTGCCTTGAAGTCGATGCACAAGCTTTTTGTGTTCATATCAAATTGCAGTGGACATTGGGCGGCACAATTGTCGCATACCTGCATGTTTGACCCCCGCCCTTGGCGTTCGGCGACCGCTTATCCGTACACACAATTTCCCTTTGAACTCCAATTATTTTTGTTTCCTGCATTTTTTTCGGATTGCATCCATTTTAATCTGGTGGATTTAAAATTGCTGTGGAATTGTAATGATTGACTTAATTCCTATCCGATCCATTGCAAAACCTCCGAAATGCACTTGAAATTTCCGAATTCGCCACAATCGCCTCCCAATAGTTCACTAATGACTTTAGACGTTTCTCCTTGTGTTATTGTTGTGAGCTCAGGTATATGGAATTTAAAACATTTCTTGCATTGTCAATGCAACAACAAGATTATTTTGCGAATGTGCATCCTTAGTGGCCAAATGGTGCCACAAACCAGGGCGTGCAACACAAAGTATCCGAACATTAAAGACATTTTGCACAATTTTCTATAAAATCCACTTTGCTTTAAGCCAATATGCCATTCTTATTATAAACACATATTATACTTGTATATGTATATTATATAGTTTTAAGAATCTTTGTTCCAAATTTGTACCCTGATCTAAATGCTTACTTAATGTTGTAAAGTGTTTTAGAAATATATATATGTAAGATCAAAATAAAAGAAATCCATTATTTTTGTCAAATAAAAACTTTGTCCAATTAATTTTCCAAATACTTATAGAGACCCTCGTCTCTACGCAACAGTTGACTTTTACAAGCTTACCTAAGGAAAAGCATTCAACATAGTAATCATGTGGACTATAATATGAATGCATAAGAGCCTCTCAACCAAGCTTTCGGCATTCCATCGAGTCACTTTCGGTACGTAGGGCCTGACTTTGTCCTAATCAAACACAATTATTTTGTTGACCAAAGCTGTCCGCATATGGGAGATTGCTGCCTTCAAACGGTCCAGTTGCTGACAGTACAGGTCCGCGCTAACAATTTCACCGTAGTGGAGCACATCATAGTAGATGACTCCCTGTCACCAGACACCAGACACATGGTAAAACCTTAATTCTCACAAAAGTTTCTTACTTTTCCAGTGAGTTCACAAAGTATTCAATATTACCAAGGCAGAATAGTTCTGTATTAAATATACTTAAATTAAATATAATTGTATGATTGAACTTTTTTGCCAGATATAGTATACATATATTTTACAGCTCAACCAAAAAAATATATTGTATCGCATAAAGTTGACAAATGTTGATGTTTTCAAATGCCCTGATTACGAGTTTCTCTATGAAAGTAATAAAGTGGTATTGGCTATTGTGTATCTTAAATTTTGATAAAGTTTTGGCTTGTTAGCGCTAAACTCTTCCAGTCATGATTAAAGCTGTATACACTGTTTTCGCGCACACAAATATCACATGATCCCCACTCTCAGGTTCCTTACTGTATAGAATATTTTTGCCTTAGACCTATTGTTATATACATTTATGCCGTTCAATTTAAGGCGATATAAATCAATCATTTAGTGCTTACCCATGTGCATAACCCAGGGTATTGATATCTCACAAATTTCTAGTATGTTTTTTAAAGGTCTAGAGTAGCTTAAAATAAACTTTCGTTTGCTCGACCTCACAAGACTTACTATGTTATGATAGAGCCGAATGAAGGTAGGAGGCCGTAATTTGCGTGAAAGACTTGATTTTTCAAAGCAAGGAATTACTTTATAGACCGGTAACTATCACCACTGAAATAAAATTTGCAAACTTGTATACGATTTTGGAGATTTACTTCTTAAACAAAATCTACTTACATCAATAAAATATAGGGAGTTTTGTTAACATTAAGAAAGACAGCAATAGTTTGCTATCTTTCGGAGCGCTGATATCAAAAAGAGTCAAGGAAAATGCTCCCCCACTATATAAAATTTAAAACTTTGCGCCCTCGTGTTTTGTAAACTCATTAAAATATCACTGCAAATTTTTTTATCATTTCTAGTGTGTTGTGGACCACTGTAAATCAGCACATGCACAATTATTGCTCCGAGTATTCCGAAAGCTTTTTTGCCCTCTTTGTCTCCAATCCAATTGAGTGTGTCAACAAGAAATTCTTAACTTTTTACGCACAAATTTCGAAATGTTTCTTTGCTGATTCCAAGTAATCCAAACCGCAATATTCTATAGAATCCCTAACCATATTTTCGACATTTTTTTTACTTACAGCGCTATACCACATTCAACGCCTTCCGCAAATGACCAAAAATGCTTTTGGTAAATTCTCTCTCCACTTTTTCGGCTATTTAAAGCTGCAGTTTAAGTGCATTGCCTGCGCGACTGCCTGGGAAGGAGCGTGAGAGAGTGAGAGGGGTGCAGGGCTGTGAGGGTTGACTTGCGTATGTGGCCCGGAGACACCATGGTGTGTCCGAAACCATGCGTTTGCCACAAGTATCCAACGCACGTTACCGCAATTCTTGCAATTTATCTTTTTGGCTCTTTGGCAATGTTTGGGCTAAATTTTCGTTCTTCGGAATTCTTGGCCACCTTCGGTTTTTCTTATTGTTTCATTTCGTACTAATATCTGTGCTTTCGATTTTGTTGTGGTTGTTGCTGTTAGCTGTTTGCGAAAATATCACACGGGTATAATTGAGTTTGACACAATAAATTGCTCATCATGTGCACTTTGTTGCTGCCATTCGTACCGCTGTTGCATATCCTTGTTGTTGTCGCGGTTGTCACAAGGCAGCAGCATGAAACAACAACAACGCGTACCGTCATCACGCCATGGCATCGGAATACAATGTCTTGCGTCGCACTTTGCTCTCATAACCGCAACCGCCACCGCAGCGCGCGCTGCTGTTGCTCTTGTTGTTGCTGATCATGTTATTTGCCAAGCAGTTGGCCGCGCGTTGGTGTTGATATTCTTGACCTTAAAGCGTTTTTCGGGACTGATTTATAAATTGATTTGTGCAACTTCAACACAGCGGGAGCGCAGTTCTTGCGCTCTCCACAAACACATACACACACACTCAGGTTCGAGCTTGCGGTATCGTATGTGTATGCGCATGCGCTCGACTGCCCGACTCGTTCATCCTGCGATTGTGTACTCGTACGGCTGTCACCTTTGGGAAACTTCTTGCACAGTTCATTGGCAGCGTGCAATTATGTAAATACACGATTCGAACGCAGCGAGCCAACAAAGCCAATATGGAGTTGTTAAGTTGTGAATTTGCCATGTAATCGGACATTTCGGCAATTACAATATCAGTGTAGCGATTAATTTGTTAGCTATAGGCACGGAATGCTTAAATATTCAAAAATAAAAAGATTTCTTTCTGTATTTTCAAATGTTTTTGTTTATCAAATAATGATATTTTAGGGATGGGAGCAGTAGTAATATGAAAATGGAATGATTCTTAGTAATGTAATTTCTATATATCCCTCTTTAAATTATTATTATTTTTATGACTATGATGCTATTGTTATCAATAAGAGAGACGGTATAATAACTAAATATCAGATAGAGCGTACTCGTTCAATATAGCTGACTCTTTGCTGTTACCAAATGTTAAATTATTAATGAACACTTTCAGCCTCACACACAGCCTTTCCACATCTTTACTAATATTTTCCAACTTCAATTACGGCTAATTTCGCGGTTATAGCTGGATTTACAACAACGTTCCAATCGTTCTTCCTCTTCACTCTTTGGCGGCAATTGGAAATTCGAAGTTTGTGACAAGCGAAATAAGTGGTAAGAAGTCTCTAATCAGCTACTCACAGAAGCAGCTTTAAGGTATTTAGTGCTTTAGAACATTATGTTTACAATGGTTTCAATACGCTCTATCCATACAATTTCGGAAGCGTATTTTTGGCATTGACAGGAACTGAATGCATTATATTGAAGATGTGAAAGATATTTCGAGAATCAATTATGGTATTATTATGGTAAGTGTAACATTCCCGTCAATTGTGTTGGGAAGTGAGGTATATCCAAGACTAACTGTTATGTGCGGTACACTATAAAGTCAACTGGAACAAAAAAATCCATTATACTATATTCATTCTAGATGATATTTGTTTTTATTACAACTGTGTTCCTTCGTTAACATTCAATAACAAAATTTATCCATGGACTAATGAAATTTTTTAAGTCTTTTGATTTTAGAGAAACTAACGATGAGTTTGTCCACGGCATGAGCAATTTTTGTTTTGAGACGTCATGGGAGATACCCTTCTTACGAACCTTTGAAACCCACCCAACCCATTAAATGCACTGTTCATCCCATCAGCTCACTTAAGTTCCTATTACAGCGCATACATCCCCAAGACATGACTACCTACCAAAAGAGAAGTAAAATCAATTACACCAAATTTATGTACACTCTGGAATTATACCCTTAACTCACATTATCGGCTCTTATGGCATTTCGCCCATTCAATGGAAGGTAATTTCAATTTTAGCACACTTGGCCACTGCACGACCCGCAGCGCTTCAGATTTATCTCAACAACTCATAATGAAGACCTTAAAAATGTTCTTACGCATATCCTTAAATCTTTGCTCCCACCAAAGCGCCGACCAACCGCTCGATATGATTGAATCTGTTCATTAACAGTTGTCGCGACACGTCGCACAGTCGATCGTAAACAACGCCAACAACACATCATCGGCAATAGCAGCCAACTCAGCATCTTCGCGCGGCGCAAGCTCCATCACTTAGCCGGCGGCCAAGTGTTCGAGATTGTTGATTTCAATGCGGCTACTGTGGTTTGTTGCCCGATTTCTCGATTAGCGCTCGATTGCATGTTAGCGACTGCTGTTTTATGGGTAACATCTTTCGAGCAACAACAATTGCAAATCAATGAATAAGAGTGCGGGAGAATGATGTGGATAGCATAGAAATCGCAAAATTGAAGTGACGATGAAATGTTCTCAATAAGTAGGCTTTACCTACAATAACAACGCTGACGACAGCCGCTCCGTTGCCAACAATCAAAACTGTTGCCGGGTGTTTGCTGTTGTTGTTTATGATGAAGATAATGCCGCTAATATCAATTGTGATGAGCAGAACTTTGACGCGACAGATTGACCGTTGGCAAAATTATGCTTATCTCTTCGGATTCACGGTTACATGTGAGTGTGTCTGTATGCTGTTGCCTCCACTGGTGGCAACGTCGACTCGCTTGCAATTCAGGACGCTGCTCTTTGCCCCTTTCCATATTCCTCATCGCTAATTACGCAGACGCACTTGCACAGCGCTGTTGACCGTTAGAATTGATTTAAGTTTGATTGGCGATATTTTCGCCAACACCTCTCACTCGCCATTCTACAGTACTAAGTATTTAACTCCACAACGTTAGTGGCGGCGGTAACCTCAATCGGCGTATTTAATATTTAATTCGTGATTGCCACCATTGATTGTGCGTAGAGGTGCGAAACAAGTGCCTGGGGGATTATGTGCCACATTATGCGGCAAAGCCAAAGCCGCCGCACCTCGCTCAACCACTCCAGCGCCAGCACCGCCGCCGACAATACTTGCATCAACGACGGATCTCGCAGATTGCTTGAGCATTGAAATTGGTGCACTTGAACACTGGCTAGCTGTTTAGCCAATAGGCGGATTGTTTGCTGTTGATGTCTCGCTGGCTAGCAGTCACTGCAACAATGTCAGTCTCTGGCGGGTGCTGGTGACCACAGCTAGCCGGCAATGGCATTAAAATTGCTGCATACAAATTAGAGAGCGACGATTTTCACTAAACAATAGACGATGCGCGCTGGTCAACGACCAACGGACGTGGTGGAGGCGACAAGTAGTTGCCATTGCCCGTAAGTAATTGTAATAATGTTGAAAAATTTCTCAATTACTTGCTGCTGCTTTGCCTATCCTCAGGGGCGTTAATGTGAAACTTGGATGACTGTCATTACGCCGCCGCCACACGCCAATACCTATGCCACCCCAATTATCACAGCACTGCCATGCTAAGCGAAATCGGACAATATGTATTTAGAGGTTCCATTTTATTTCCAACTTTACATTGGAAAGGTAATTAGTGTATGTATGTAGAGTTACCGAATTTTACTTAATTTTGGATTACATTATAGTTCAGTAACCGATAACATGATTTACTTCATATATAAAATTCGACGTTCTAGGCTCAAAATGCCTTCAATTTCAAAAATACGAATTTATCCATACCAAAATATTATAAAGAGAAATTATTTTATAGGTTTTTTGAATAAAGTATCTCCCGAAACTATTTGGCGGTTTTGAAAAATTCTTTCACCGTTGGAAAGCTACTCTACCTCCGAAGATTATATTCAATTATATTTTGAAAAAAGTTAGAGATCTCTACTAAAATGCCGAGGTGAATCATTACATAGAGTGTGCAACGAATAATACTGATTATAGAACAGAATAATATACTACAACTTTCCAGAATATATAGATATCTACAAAAAATCTCGAACAGCATATATCTAACTGCTATAGTTACGACACAATAAGTGTTTTTTTTTTTAAGTAATAAAAATTTAAACTCTGTTTCTGTACTTGTAACTTGGTATTAATCCTTATCAAAATTAATTACTTCTTATTCTAGACTGTATCAACTTTATATAACTTTTTGAATTATTTCATTCGAATGATATTACGAATTTAAAAATGTTAGTTTTAGAAAACAGTCGCGTCGTCGCCGTTCACCACACTCGGCTAAGGTGTAAGATATCATGCGATATAGGCGTCATAGGGGCACGAGACAGAAGTCAATGTCAAGAAATAAAGAAGAGGCGGTCGAATTCTAAATTGAATTTAAGTAAAATAAAATATGGCAAACATCGGATGACTTTTCTCTTTTAATACTGGTAATTACGTGGAGGTATCTGGACGAAACTCTTAGGAAGTTTTGCTAGTATATAAGGTATGGTTCTCCAGTTTTTTCATATCTAAGAAACTTAGCATTTTTTGTCACGAAGAAGATAAAAACCATCTTCTTTATGTTTTCCTTTTGAGAATTAAATTCTCTTTGAATTAAAAGATCGATGACCACAACTCTGTCTTTTAAACCGAATATGTGGTTTACCTGAAATCATGCAGTTTACATCTATGTAGTTAAATCGGCAAGCTCATTAACTTTATTTTTAATAACCAAGCAGCAGATATGACGCTTCAACACAAAGTTCTGTAACTCTCAGAACGCGACCGGAATCATAATCGGAGAATGAGCAAATAACACTCCGACGAGCTGGGCTGGAAAACCTCAAAAAGTAATCAAATGATGTATTTCTGGAAGTCTCTTAAGAGCACAATGGGCGTTAAGAGCAGCTATTTTGGGACAAAGTATAATTTGGTATTCTCTTTCAACCAACCAACCTACCAAAAATGATGGTATTTCAATTCTCCTATATCACCTAATTATCGGAAAGCTAGCCTTTCGAGAAGACCATTTATCTAATTCATCGGAAAGTCATTAGGAATACTTTTCACAAGTTCTTTTTCTGCAGAGATCGTTTTCACGCCTATCCCCATCGGTTGCACCAATAATGTCGCAACGATTTACGCTCTCATATAGACTGTTGATTCGAGCTACAAACGCTCTCTGGCAGTTCTATATTCTATACGAGCATTCAACTGTCCGAACAGGGTTCAAAAGCCATCATTCTTCCAGTAGTATTGAGTGCCTATGTTTTGTTTTTACAGTAGAAGAGCAGAGAAAACAGTATGAATTTTGTGCCAACTAGAATCGGTCAACAAATTTTAAAAAACATTATTGGCTCATGAAAATTCGATGTAAACAATATCGCTAGTCATCTCACCTATCTCTTATAAATTATTTAATATGCCCTGCTCCTAGCTGTTGAAAAGTGATCTTAGAGAAGAAATATAGTACGTCAGTCGGTTATTGATAACCGATATAATTTATGTCTCTTGAGTTAAGGGTTAATTAAGTATAAACTCAGAAAGACTACTGACCATCAGAGCGACAAGAACGATTTCAATCTTTAGGCCTTATTAAGCTACATATGTACGAAGGTCTATAACTTTTGAAATGTTTGGAAATTTCCCGAACGACCTTGATCAGTTAATCGAACACGACAGAAACATTGCCTAAACCAGAGTTGCAAATAGAAGCTAATAGACACATAACAAAACTAAGAATTCGACTTTTGGCCAGCGGTTCATATTCAACGTACTGGTTGGACGCCACTAACGATCTGCTGACACTTTTTCTGAGCCAAAACGGAAACTTTTTTGAAAAATAAACAAATTCTTGGAAAAACAATGTACAAATGCCAAAAATTTACATAAATTTTCTTAACCGTTTTCATTGTTGGATTTTTATTTACTTTTTTTCCTCACAGTTTTTATTGATTTTGCCAAGTCTGTGTGCTAAATGATTTTCCAAAAGCGCGACGTAAAAATTTGCATAACAAAAGAGACCCAAACGTTGCATGTCGTATGCTGCATGTGGCATGCTGCTGTTGCAATAACATTTTATCCACCAACCAGCTTAGCAGCCAGCCATCCGCGCACGTTTGGCCAGCGCATTGACAGCAGTGTAGATGAGATAGAAAATATTTTCTTATTGAAGCGAGAAGAGGAGAAAAAAGCGAAAAATCGACTGCATAAGGAAAAGTGTAATAGAGTTGCGCAAAAAGTAAGCATTACTACAAAAACAACACACAGCATCGCTAGCTGTCGGTCGCGCATGTGAAACGCACCCTAAAATGCCCGTGCGCTGGCACATGCAAAGTGGTAGCGCAACAAAAATCTAACAACAAAAATATGAATTTCTTAAATGCCCACCAAAGTGACTCACACACACATTCTACTTCAAAATCGAAAAACTACATATTTCTATGCGCATATATATTTACTTATTTACATAAATGCATGCATGTCTATATATTTTTATAGATATCTATCGTTTTTGAATTTGTGAAGTTGCGAATTTTCGTTTGCAATTTTTGGCGAATTTTGCATAAACTCCTTGTTTTTGTTATTGCCGCTAATGCTGACATATTTTGCGCCGTAACGTGCGACATTCCTGCCACAACGCGCATTTTCATGCCAAGCGTGTCGAATGTACACACTGTTTTGCCAAATGTTTAAGTCGCTACATATGGGAATGCATTTTTCCTTTTGTTATTTTATTGTCATTTTTATTTTTTGTAGAATACGTGTGATTATTTATGTTTTGTGGCGGTCTGGCCGTCGCCACAAAAATTTCGGGATGCGGAATTTCGTGGTGATGCCCGAAAATATTTATATGTGTGTGTTATAAGCGATTGCAAGACATGCTGTTGTATGCAAAATCTTAAGGATTCAAAACTTCAGTTGTTGAAATGGTATTTTTGGTGGTCTGGCGATGGATTTATAAGTAGTTTGGGCATATCGGTATTGTATTAATATTTCCATTTTCTTTTTACTGGATCCATAATTATACCTTATTACCACGTGATCTCTCCAACGGAATGCAGGTCTTCCTCTTACTTTCTACCGGCGGGTGCTGAATCGAAAACCTTCAAAGCTGTAATGCTCTCTTCCATTCGGACAACATGGAAAAGCCAGCGGAACGGCTGTCTCTTGATTTGCTGAACTATGCCAATGTCGCTTATATCTCGGACAGCTCGTGTTTCCATCGACTGCAGTACTCGCCGTTTCCAATGCGTAATGGACCATAAGTCTTCCACAAAACCTTTCTCTCGAACGAAATAATTTGGTGAGGATAAAAATTTCGAAATACCTCGACGTTGGATCCCACCAAAATCCCAACAAGCAAAACCGAAGTCACTTTATTTTAGTATCAGATATATGTCTTAAGCCAATATTTCGAAACAGATTAGCAGTGGGCAACTCTATTACATATAATCTGCATACGAATACTTAATTCGTATAGGATAATGCTATGCCACGGCAGAAAAAGTAGCTTATAATGTTACGGTCGCAATCATAAAAATCGATAATTTTTGCATTCAAATCTACGAAAAAATCTGAGATGTCACCTATTCATATTCACCATGGTATTCTGTGTACATACTATACTTAATCAAAATATCCTGAAAGTCTACAGAAAAGTGAAACGGTCAAGATAAACAAGAAATCTTAAGCCATGTAACTCGGTTAACCACTCATCAGACATACTGAAGCAAGAGCTGCACACGATCCGCTACCTTCGTCACTTTAATGGGCTTAATGTGAGTAGGTGCGAATAATTTGTATAGAAATTGCTTTCTATTCAAACAATAATAATAAATATTTGCCGGCAACACGGGTCTGGCTTGAAGAGGTACAAAAAGTATGTTCAAAACAACAACAAATATTTTGGCATTATTGGCTGCACTCTGAATGTGGCAACAACACGTTGTGGCAAAATCATGGTTATGGAGACAGAGGCAACGCATTGTGTGCCGCGAATTCGAAAAACTCATACGTAGGTTGTCCTTTATATTTTGGGATTAGAGAACAAAAACAAATACTACGAACAGTCATCGAAAATCGCTTTTTTGTTTTCATAATTATTATCGCGTAAGATTAACACTTTTGTTGTTTGCATTTGAATCAGTTTTTTCTAACAACCGTTTGCTTGGAAGTGCTTCGTAGTAAAACAGCTTTTGTTAGATTCGACATATTTTGATACATCATCGTCTGCTGTTTGCTTTCAGGCACTCATTAGTATAAGTTCATGATTCCTCCAGTTTGTTTTTTACATTTCTCTCGACCAACCCACACGATTTTTCTACTGATCAAATGCTCATGTAATATTGCATTTATCTACGACCTCAATGGAATTTACAATACTGTTCGGAAACGAGAAACAGTGGGCCTTGATGGAGCTTCATTGCCAAAAATCTAATTAAGCTCATCGAAGCACTGTTGCTGAGATAATCCACTTCGAAATTTGCATAAAATAATCGGCTAAAAATGTCCGCGATTTAATTTTTTGTCCGAGATGAATAGAAATTAATGAAAAAACACAAATACCACTCGCAATTTATGATATATGTATGTAGTTATGAGTTTCCGGATTGCCGAATCCCGAAATATAAAAGCCAACCTACGTATGTACATGCGATTATATGTAAGTGTCTCCTTTCAAACCTGAAACACGCTGGTAGGGCATTGATTAGCCTTTATTTCCAAACTCTTGTATGTGGCAATATTGTATTGAATGCTAATTTCTGACAAAATACCGTTGCGCGGCAGAAACAAGGCGCTAGACTACAAATTCACTTAGGCACATAGAAATGTCGGCAACGACGAAAAGTCACAATCAAACACACACGCATTCATCGATGAGATAAATATGAAAAATGAAAAAATTTTAAAAGCAAGAAAACCAAAACTTTTGAGGAGTGCTTTGGTTTACAGCTTTAAGCCAGTATCTGTAGTGCCACAAACCGCCTAATATATCCACTATTAATACACTGATTACTCAAGCCTCTTTGTAATTGCATACGTGTATCTGCTTGTCTTTCGCTTATAAATGCTTCAAAGAAAATAGTAGGCAGAAGGAAAGGTATCATGGAAGGAAAGGAATTAAAGGTGAACAATGCAGGAAATACCGCCTGGTATTCGCCAACGAACCCTTCTATTAGAGGACAATAAATAATAAAATGTTGACGCGGCCACGTCATAACCTTTGAACGAATAAACAGACAATAACAACTAAAACCGCAGCATCAACGTTGAGGAAAGTTATGCGCCGTTAGATTTTGCGTGGAGGCGAAAGCGTTTGTTCGCGAGCAGAAAGCGCATAATGAATTCAATTAGTCGACATTTCAAGTTTGTTCTATGTTTTTGTTGTTGCTATTGAATCTTCCATTGCCGTTGTTGTATTTGAGCTCAAATGCTCAACTATGATTGTTGGGAATGCCCTCTGGCATTGGCATTAGCCGTGAAATAGTGCCGCAGTGGATTGCACATTTCCTGTAAACAAAAGACTTAAGCAACGAACGCTTTAATGGTTAGAGGAGGGGAATATAGTTACAGAAATGTTCAGACAGCACATGGAAAGACTGTATTATAATTAATTATACGCAGAATATAACTTTTATGAAATTTTCTTTTTTGCCCATATAAAGCGCTGTCGAGTAATTTCATTTTGGTACAATTTACCAAGCGAGCAGTTTTTATTATACTTTTTTATATCTTATCATCGGTTGTCATTTCATTTCATTTGCTAATGAAACTATTGATTTTCAGAGATTTGAAAAGATCTCAAAATAGAAGACTCAAAAAAGTGATTGTATAAATTATCAGCTTGACGAGCTGACTCGATTTAGCCATGCCCATCTGAATATACACGAAATAGTCCCTAATGCATTGATCTTAAAATTTGAACACAGCTTTTTCTTTCCAACAAATTGTTCATTTATCAGGCCACTATAACTGGACCATTAAGGTAAAGTTCTGTATTCAAGATCTTTCCACGAAATTTGACATAAATTATTACCCAAAGCAATGGTAGAACCGGGAATGGGTATACATAATAGCTTTGGTACAGTTGTAGTTAACGTCTTTTTTATTATTTTTTTCAGGAGTCACTTTTGCAGCGCTAATATAGGCAGAGTGCTGAAATTATAATTTACCAAAGATAGCTTAAGAAAAACACTTAATCTAATAAGATTACAATCTCATAACCTGATTCTGAAAGGAATGTTACTTCCTATTGAAATATGTTGACGCAGAATATGCTTAATGCAGTACCCGCCTAAAGCGCGCTGACTCCACAAATCACACTATTCAAGAAGTGTAATACCATGTTCAGACCGACCGGATTATCCCACTATTCTTAAATATTTATCAAGATTTCGTCATACAAAAATGACAGCTCCAAATCACTTCATTGAAATGATTTGAAACTGATCTACGCTAAATCTCTCCGTGCGACTCTGATTTTGCGCAATCTACTTGTCAGCACTAGAAATTAGTTACATTATCACAGCTGATTTAGACACTACAAAGGGGAAAAAATGTAAACAAAGAAATTTTTTTAAAACAATGAATCTAATTTTACCTGAAAAATGACTTAACAAATGAAAAAATGCATCCATTATTTCTATTATATGCAAAATATTAAAAAAAGACGGCTTTTATTTCAAAATACTATATGACAATCTTTTCTTTTGATAAATAGTAAGCGATGTGAATTCTTGAATGACAATAACAGCTGTTTTTTGATCTTTCTAACGGCAGTGAGAACACTGTTGGGTTCTGAAATGCTTAAATGTAATCTAATCCTTTAAATTTTCGGTTTGAACATGGTATAACTATCAGTAGCACCCAGCTACCTTATTATCTGATTTGTTTGAATACCTGGTTACAGTGGAGTCACAGGAAATTACAAAGCGGAACTTTCATCATATTGGGAACCGATTGGTACTCCGCTCTGCTCTTGCGCTATAACTTTGGATGTATGGAGCTTCCGGCCAGGCGCTGGTCAACAACCCGAAATTGTATGGCGGTGAGATCTTTTTAACCTACTGAAGCGCAAGAGGTCTTCTGATCTAGTTTCTCTTAGCAGGTTTGTACTGGCCGCAATGGTGGCTATATACTGTCCGATAGACCCACAAGCAATAAAGACACATATTTTGTCGGCTACAATTTACTCTAACCTGACTGACACATGCATTTATTCGCAATAGTTTCAACTGAATAATAATTTTAGGGTGCTAAAGTGAACTTTAAACAAAATTATTTGGAAGCCTTAGAAGGGTTTAACCTCTGAAGTTAACATGTACTGAACACAGTAATATTGAATGGTTTTATAATAGTGTCGTCCCACCCAGATAATTTAAGTGTGTTAAAGTTACAGAATGGTAAGCTCATTTAGTTTTATTCAATTACAAGAAAAACTTTTACTTGATTGCACCTAAATTGCTTGTATATATTTTTTCCCCATTCTTAATTATTTGTCTTAATGTTTAAAAGTTTTAGTAGACCTTGAGGCCGCCAAAAAAATGTTCACGATTACCGCACAATACGTACATAGATACGTCTATAGACTAATATACTGAAATATATCAAATGCAACTTACTTTTAAGTACTCAACAGGCGTTACACAATTCAACCGTTATTATTACGCTGACATTCCTTTTTCGCCAGTCAAGACATGAGAATTATGACTTGTGATTAAAATCTATTCAATAAAATACCCAATAATTGGAGATTTTCGTAGCTAATAAGCATTTATGTACGACATACATACATACAACACACATGCATATGTATGTATGAATGTGAGTACACAGGCGACTGAAAGAGTTTAAAGCGAAACTATTGCAGGTGTTTCCACCAACTTAAGCCAACGATATCTATGAATAAAGGTGTACAAGAAAAACATTTAACTGATTTACAGTCGGCAATCAGCTGGGAAGAATTAAATACGCGAATTAAGCACAAGTTTTGCGAGATCATGTGTGTTATAATAAAATGCACTAAAGTTGTTAGGCGTTAATGTATAGTCCATGTATATATTGAGTAGCCGAAAAAGTCTTTTCGTATTTCTAATCAAACTTCAACTTATTTTTTTATTTATAATGAACTTTAATGAACCAAATATGTACCATTTCGGTCGACCACTTTTTGCCATTTTTTCGCTTTTCTGGTTTTTCGGCGAAAAACTTCTTTTGAAGCCAACTTTACTCCATTAGAGAGTTCGGTATTGACCGAAACAAATAGTAGTCCGATGGTGCAAGGTCAGGCTTTCCCAGGTTTTTCAGAGTTGTCAAAGATGTGTGTGGTCTAGCGCTGTCGACACTGTTGATCAGTTCTAGCCGTTTTTTTCGATTGCTTGCTTCAATCTTATCAGATGTCGACAGTAAAATGTAGAGTCAATCGTTCAACCAGGCTGGAGCAGCTCATAGTGGATTATTCCTTTCCAATCCCACCAAACACTCAGCATAACCTTTTGAGGCGTCAGTCCTGGCTTTGCGACCATTTGTTGCACTTCACTACGCTTAGACCATTCGTTTTTTCGCACAGCCCTTTTTAAATGGCTCAAAACCATTTGATAATGAATGTTAAGTTACTTAGCGATGTTGTGACTGCTTATGTGAAGGTCCTGTTCAATCCTTTCCATTATTTCATCGACTTTTCAACGATAGGTCGACCAGAGCGAGGTGCATCTTTCACATCGAAATTTCAAGAACGGAAGCGAGCGAACCATGAACTAGCACAGCATCGTATCCGTAAACTTCACAAACTTTATTGGGGGCTTGCAAGGCATTCTTCCTTTTTATAGAAAAATTTCAAAATGTAGAAAATTTCTTCATTATTTTCACTCATTTTTGAACAGCTCTAACTTTTTTCAACTTCTCCAAATTTAATTTTTAGTTAAGTGGAGCTTAATATCTCACCTTTCCAACACTATATGGCATGGCATAACGTAATTGGTAGCACTGAAGATATACTATGTGACTAATATATGCAGTTATATTTAAATTTACCTTTTTTCAAATTATTTGTCTATAGTACAAATTTAGTAAGTACACACTTAAAATTAAAAACAAAAAAAAGTTATTTCAAGTCAATTCTCTTCAGATATCGTTATTTTACAAGTAGTTAACAGCGGACGACAATTCAAAGAATTTGTTTTCTTAAATTTGATGACAACTTTGCCGAAATAATGTTATTGTTCCTATGGAACTTGGATATTTTCCATTGAGTCGTCTGAAAATCAAAATGAATTTAGTATGCAGAGAAACAGTGCTTTGGCAGAAAACATTTGATATTGGTAATAATAATAAGAAAAAAGAAGAGAAACATTGACTTCGGTAGCATTGGCTATCATACCCTTGACAAATACAAAAGATTCCTTACAAGAACTTTGATATCTATATGCTCCGAGTCCGGCACTCGTAACTGTAAGTGTAACCAATTAAAAATGCCATAAATTAGGTTTAGAAAATTATTTTTATTTATTTTAAAGTACAAAATGTGTGAAAATAATCATAAATTCAGGAGCAATTCACTTTTGCTCGATATAACCACCTTTTGCCTTAACTATGGCCTCGAGACGGTAAAAAAAACGATTCGCAAGCTGCCCGAATGTGACTAGCCGGTATTTTGGCCTTCGCAGACAATGGCTCTCTTCACCATCTCGAGACTGGTGTATATTTTACTTCGGACCTTGCTCTCCAAAATGGCCCAGAGAGAATAATCCATTGGATTCGCATCTAGTGAATTCGAGAGCCATTGGTCGTAATGAAGTTCGGAACGTTGTTTTTCAGCCATTCTTGCTTCACTCGCGCTTTGTGAGACGGTGCTGAATCTTGTTGAAACGTCCATGGTTTGCGACCGAAATGTTTGTTTGCCCACGGCTTCATAGCAGCCTCCAGAACACTTTCCCGATAATACATATGTCGCATTTACTTTGACGCCAGGCTCGATGAAAACAATTGGAGAGCGCCCATCTGCGGTGACAACAGTCCAAATCATTATTTGTGGCGGATGCTGCTTCCTGGTGGCCAACCGATGACTTAGATTCTCGTGTGAACGGTCGGTTAAGTAAATCGTTTTGAGAGTTTACGAATCGCTCAATTGGAAAAATTTTTTCGTTAGAAAACACAATGTTCGGAATTTGATCGCTTTCGGCCAACCGAAGCAACTGCTTCGCTCTCTCAAGTCTTACTGGTTGCTGCTTCGGTGTGAGATCATGGGCCTTTTGGAACTTGTAAGTCTTGACCTTGAGCTCATTTTTCAATATGCGCTGGATGCTGCGGTCGGATATTTTCAGTTCTTTAGTCATTTGATTGGCCCTTCATCGTAGATTTCGCTCAAGTCGCTTTTTCACTTTCCGAACCATCTCACGTGACGTTGCATCTCCATGACGTTTTGCGATGCTACCAGTATCATTGTAACGAGTGATGGTGCGATAAACAAAAACTTGTTGTTTGAGCTCACGAACAATTGCTGGCTGTGATTTTCCAGCAATCACACTATTACGTTTGAATTCCATTGCTGATCACTTTTTTTGCGTTCACTTTTGACAAAACACTTTTGTACATTTGTGAACAATACTCCGAACTGTCATTCAGCAAATTTATAAACAGCTGTTTCCAGCTGCGTGAACGTAATGAATTTGGTTACACTTCGAGTGTCGCACCTTGTATAATGACCCGATCTGAACAATTTCTTCGAAGATTGCACTATTGCTTCGGACAATAACCCATGTCAAATTTCATGAAGATATCTTGTCAAATAAAAAGTCTTCGATTCAAGCAGTTAATTCCGATCGTTCGGTTTGTATGGCAGCTATACTATATGCTATAGTAGTTCGATATCGGCCGATCCAAAAAATTTACAGCTTCTTGAGAAAAGCATGGGTGCAAAATTTCGGATCGATATTTCAACTGAACTGGGGACTACCTTGTTCAGAGTAAAATTGAGAAAGTGTTACGCCAAGCAAGATTACCAAAAATTCAGTAACACGGAAATCATTATTGATTTTATCTTTAATTTTGAAAACCTACACTTTCACTCAACAAATCATATTAGAATAGTGACGTTGCAATATACTTTTATATTTGATATTAACTCAACCGAAAGAGCTAAATTTAATATATCGAATAGATGAAAAAACGCCGCTATTCTAAATTGCCGCTAAACCAGATTATTTGGAAAAAAAACGTGTCCATTTAGTTTCGTTTAAATAACACATATTTTGACAAATGTAAACAGTTTAAATATAGGCAAAGGAAGAGCCGACATTGCTCAGATTGATTCAAGAAACGTCGCTGTAAGAAAAACATGGGTCATTTGAATTTCAAAACAAACGTTATAATATTTTTTCACTTTTTCAAAAAATTTGTTTTTGGTCCTTTAAAATTAGTAAATTTTCTGTTAATGTAGATAGATCTCATTACACTCACACGCTGTTCGAAAAGAAAACCTTTTTGGATAGTTCCTAAACGATCGGATCCTAGCGTAGACGGATATCGGGTTAAGGATATCATAACTTTAGGTTAACGGGTGAAAGCGAAAACAGAGCTCATCCCAGTCGGGTGGATACATTTTAAAGTCTGAATGGTGAATATAAACGGGCGTTTGGCGATGATGTGTTGTTTTGTATGCCATGTGTGTTGTGTACGATGCCTAATCTAATGTCGTATAGTATCTGTGAGGCAGATGATATCCGTATGTCATATTTCATGGTAATAAAGGATATTATAGCTTTTATAGTTTTTATTAATATTATACAACATTTCTAGTAGAATTTGTTTGGGAGGAATAGTGTAGTGAGATGACAGATAGTCTAGTCTAAAAATAGTTTCCGTGGGTGCACATTCCACAAGAGAAAATTTCTGCCCATCAGCCCAGGTACCCTTTAATGTATCTTTCAAGCAGCAGGTTAAATGAAGTGATATGTGGGGAGAAAACAACAGGCAGCTGATCTCAGTAATTCCTCATACTTAATCTATGAAAATAATAATGTGTGTTTTTAGGAGTATTTTCAAAGAGACAACACTTATTTAAGATATGATCTTTTTGACAGTCTTTTCTTGATTTATGCTCAGTTTGGTTTAACATTCCATAATGAATGATGGCCATCGGTCCCGATTTTCACAATAAAATTTTGTTCATTTAGAATGGGTACGTTAAAAAACAAAATTGTCTACAAGCTTCTGTTGGGATGCCGTTACATCCTCAAAAAGTCACTGGTTTGTGTGCTCTATGAGCAGAGGGAATCATTTCTTCATATGTCATAAAAAATGAAGCGAAACATAATATCACAGTCAATGAAAAACGCTTTACAGCCTAATTAATGTTTTTTCCGCTTGAATTGAAGGATTTTAATTTTGACAAAACAATCAATTAATGGAAGAAAATTTTTGATGAGCTCAGTATTTCATGTTGTGGGCCTGCGGCATGGCTAATTCAGCATCGCTGGACTAAGCCCGATAAAACTGACTCCTCGTAAGAAAATATTCAGCGCGTTATTGCTGATTATTTTATTTCACACATCTAAAAGCAAACAATTTAAAATATAACTTCGGTTTAGATTTTACTTCACAGCATAAATATCTATAATCTATTGAAGTCTGAGATACAATCACAGAGCAACCTTTGATGAATAAGTAATTAGGATTGTTCACTATTTAATCAGTTTATTGCATAAAGACGTCGCCGTTACAGGTTATGAAGAAACATACAGAGACTTTCAAATTTACAAAAAATATTCAAGATATGTGAAGGCACATTAACAAAAATATTCCGATTAAAATACATCACAAATTTTTGTTTAAAGAGTGAGTAAAGTCGAAGCAATTACATTTTTAATGCCAATCTCGATGCATAATAAAAACGTAAAATCTACTCGTAAATACTCTGAAAAAAGTCAATTAAAAAAACTATACAGATAACCAATTTATGGAATGATTTTTAGCTATTGAGTTTATAAATTTCACCAGATTTACTAATGCGAAAAATTGGGATTATCTTAAGATTGCAAATTATTTCATTCTCTTCTTCATGCTGCTTTTATACCACCAGCCTAATTTCAATCCATTTTTATTGCATATATTATTTAATTCACAGCTGTTTATTTTATTATGTTTAATTATTTTAACGAAGATTTATTGCACTTTCATTTGTTTTAACTATGACTGGTGGATAGAACTCATATCGACAGCAGAACAAAATTAAAATTAACTCAATTCAATAGCTGACAAATGTTGCAACAAATCAAATGAGTGTATTTATTAAAACACAGACAAGTATTATATTTAGAGAAACCGGTTACAGCGACACCTTTACAGTACAGTTGCACCTCAAATGTTGCACAATCTTCTGGTTCACCAAATTCTTAAAGTCAACGAAGAGATTTTTCCTTTATTTACTCATCACTATGTCATTAAATAAAAGAAATGTCGTATGAAGAGTATTATGATTTATATATTTATTATAATATGAGTTAGGAGTTTTTAATTTTTATTTATTATTCTGCTGAAAAAGTGAAAACTGAAAATCCATACTATAATATTACCCTGACAAATTTTTTCGGATCAATGTACTGAATTGCAATGCGGTCACTGTTAACTTCGCAAGAGGTTAGTAAACTATTTATATTTAGACCTCTAGTTTATATTCTTCACAAGTGAAATAATTTCGTGAAACGGAGTTAGCAATCTGCATTAAATTTCAATATAAATACAGATATAATTGGTATCGAAATTATACTCCAAAGAACTTATAGCAATATAACAGAAGAAAAGATTGTTCGCTTCAGACATAAAAATGACATCTTTCACCAAAGATATGAACAAAGTACGGACGAAATAAAATTAACGTACTCAGTATTACAGCGGCTTAATGTAAAGCTCTAAACACTTGTGTTTTTATAAAACGCCTGGACTGTAACACGTACATAAAATAATAGAGCAATATTCAGAGCCAAACGATATGTCAACATTCCGAATGTAAAATACAACGACGCGTAAACGAACGATGACACGAGAACGAAGATTGCTGCAGAGAGCGTTGTTGATTTTCCTTTTATATAAAGGAAATTATTCTCAGTTAATTTAAAACAAAACTTAGTGGGTTATAGTCTTTAGAATATAATTATCTTCGATATATTTTTAATGATTGCCAGATATTTGACACTAATGACTATTCGCAAACATCGCTGTGGTCATTTACATATTACTTTTCGAATTTCGTTATGTTTGTACTAAATTACTGCGAGTAGTTTACTTCTCTTCTAAGTAATTAATAAGTTAAATTGATTGAGTACTATACAAATATTTTAATACACATAAATACATAGTATGTACATAAACTAAATAATGAACATGTTTGTAAAAATCAAAATTTAACAGCAATTTATGTTATGCTTGAAAGTTTTCTACTTTTTCTGCCTTTGTTATGCTTGGACTGTAACACGTGGGTGCCACCGTAGTGGCCTTTGAGCGCCCAACGAATTTCTCCTCGTTGTTTAGACTTTTATGATTGCCTTCTTTCTTTGGCGCTTTTCAAAAGTACTGTTGCTGATATACACAAGTACTTACGTAGTACGTACACTGTCTACATATTGCTCGCTTTATTGTTGCCATAATTGTGCGGATTGTTGCTGCTGTTGTTGTTGTAAAACATAAATCAACGTCAACACACAGCGTTGAATGTTAAATGAACGAATTACAAGGCGCGCAGGCGCTGAGTCCATCTACCACCACCCCCATACTAAGCGGCGCAACTCTGAGCATGCAGTTCCGACATCATCTCATCTATGATTTGGCAGTGTAGAGACAGAATATGGCCCACATTGCAATTTCCAGGCAAATGTTGGTAAAATTTCTTTTTGTTGTTTTTTGGTATTGCAATAGACTGTTGCTGTTAAAATACGTTCGCCGCTCTTCTTATGTTGTTGATCTAGTTTTTTTGCAGACGCATTTTTGTTACGGCTGATTCTAATGAAGTAATTTTTGTTGGTTCTTTTCTGGAGCGTGGGTCTACCAGGCTCACAGATATTCTTTGTGTTGTTATAGTTAATATTCTTTACCCGTTATACGCGCATATATGCAGCTTGGTTGGCAGCTATGAACAGTGTATCGCTATTATCATTTATTATAATTTATTACGTTTTATTAAATTTATTAAGCAAGCTAGACAATTAATTTTTTGATGGTACTAATTCTCTTTCCTATGAGCACCTACTCTGTCAAAGTACTTTACATAAGCATCCAACTATTTCTGTAGAAGATGCCTTATTACATTTTTTACGGACCAGATATGATACCCTCTTCGATATCATCAGGACATTTGATTCCTCTCTTAAACAAGGTATATTTCCTTCAATATGGAAATGGACATTTATAATTCCTTTGGGTATAATTTGATTTAGGTCATCCATTGAAAACTTGAAACTTGAAACTTTGACAGTGGCTAAAATCCATGAATTAAATTTCGAATTGTTGGAGCATCCACCGCATTCACCAGATTTGGCCCCCAGCGACTTTAATTTCTTTCCAAAACTCAAAAAATGTTTGCGTGGAAGGGGTTTTTCATAAAATGAAATAAAGCGTATTTTGCAGACCTTTCGGATTCTCACTTCAGGGATGGGATCCACAGATTGGAGAATGATTGGATCAAGTGTATTAATGTTCATTGAGGTTGTAAAGATTAATAAAGTGTATTTTGAATAATAAAGTTGTGTCTTTCTTATCAAACGACAAAACTTCTGGAATAACTTGATATATACCCGTTAGGTCGTGTAAGAGTTATCGTGCACATTTTTTGGACAGAGGAATTCCAGGTCTAATGTGTTATGACTTTAGCCACGTCCAACTATATATCTATTAAACGATATGCGAAAAGTTATTCTTAGAGCGAAACAATCTAGAATTAAAATGTTAATATTATATGTACAAACGAAAGCTTAGAAGTCTTCTTAATTTCTCAAATCAGTTTACTCCACGCCACTACTCCGCTAATCTATTTCACTGGCATTTCAATTATAACGTTTTTAAGCAACAAAAATGAGATCGCAATCGTCTGGCACTTTTCTTCTTAGCGCTACACTTTTTTACAAATTTTATTCTCTTTCTAAGCGCATGCTCCGTGCCCTGCTCTCTACCCAGATATTGAGCGCGCCGTATCAAACGGAAATCTCTCTTAGGACTTCACTTGGGTGTGGGTGGATTATGACAGACGCTTGTAACTGCATAAATAGAACAAGGGTCGGATATAACGACAAAAATCTCAGCTTGCAAAAATAAAAAGTTTGAAGTAATAAATGCAAAAAAGCCTAAGACAACAACAACGCCAAAGAAGGATACACAAGCAACATGTTGAACAACAGCGCCACAATATCAACGGGCCACACAATTGAAAACTGTGAGTAAAGCGGCTATGTTACCTTTGCTACGTATATTGTTGCTTTGTTTTTGTTATTGTCGCTGATGTTCGCTGCTTAGCTTAAAATGATTGCCGCTTTTTGTTGTGATTGTTTCTAGCGATTGTTTGTAATCTGCACTTACGATGTAATTGTTTCTAACGAAGCACAGCACCAACAACAACAGCAAGCAATAATAACAAAAACCCAAAAGCCAGGGACAGCAGGCGAATACCTTGAAGAAAGAGCTCCGCCGCCGATGCCGATGCCGCCGCACACGAAATATGAAGCAGCAAAAAGGAGCAGGCAAAATTGAACGAAACAACAGGAACAGTTGGGTCGTCAACATTTCATTGTTCAGGTTGTCGTCAACGTCGTCGACTTGTCGCTGACTTATGTTGCTGTCGTTGTTCTACTTGTTGTCGCTGGCGATGGTAATTGTGATGGCTGAGGCTTGTCGAAGACTTATGCCCGCTGGTGATGGCGCTGCAATGAAAGCGCATGTAAATTGAATCATTCAATGTTGACATTTCCGCAAAATTTCGCCAACATCAACACAGTTGACTCCGAGCGAATGAAAGGAAGTCATGAAATCAGAATACAAGTATGCGAGTATGCTGAGAAGCGCCAATTGGAAAGGTTCGTGTAATCGGTTGCCGTTGCAGCCAATCAAGAGCTCGATTGCATAGATAAGCACCGTTATCCGAGCACATTTACATAAAATCCCAACGACAACTTTGTTGATGTATGTATATACTTACTAGTACTCCGAGTATTAGTGAGTATGCTAGGCAAGTGAAATTATAAATTGCGAAAGCTTCATATATGTACATTTATATGTATATAGATTCTGTATGTACATTGTGAAAGCTTTATGAATTTAGGTTTTTTTTGTGCGGGAAATGTCTTATATATTGATTTGATAGATATCTCATTAAAATAACTTATCAAATAGAGCGGCTAGTTAAATAAGAACAAATCTGACGAGTTTTACGCATGATCAGCCAATGTTAAGCCAAGTTCTACATAGATAACAGCTGTGTTCTTGTTTTTTGTGATAAAAATCGAGGGTTATCTCTATTGGAAAAATCAACCTGCTGACCGGCATTGGTTATATTTTTTGTTCAAAAGAAATTCGTTGATTTTAAATCCTCGTATCGTGAAATATATAATAGTCATTAAATACCAGATTAATCGGATTAAAAGACTAAGCAATTGGATACATGACTATCTTCGAATGTTAGTGAATGTAAACTCCATTGGAAGGAATATGTAAAATTATAACATTGTTCGGCAATTCTGAGGCGGTTTTGTCAGTGTGCTACATGAAATTTTTTACATTTTACGACAAACACATTCATCTTGGACAGCGGATTCGCAATGTTCTTGAAACCGAAACCGCTCTTTTTAGAATCATGTACATAGGATTCTGACCTGGAATGCAAATGGCTTGCTCAAACGTAGTAAAGAATTAGAGACATTACTCCATGTTGAAAAAATTGATATTTGTCTTATATCAGAAACCCATTTTACAAATGAGACTTTTGTTAGATTTAAAAACTACAAGACGTATTGCTCGAATCACCCAAATAACAATACGAGAGGGGGAAGTGCCATAATTATCAGAGATAATATTCCCCACTACGAAGAAATGAATATAAGTATCCCAGAATTCCAAACTACGACCATATCGCTTGAATCTAGCTTCGGAAAAATAAGCATTTCCGCAATATATAGCCCACCTAGACACAATATTAAAATGGACTTGTACACAAAACTTATATTAAAACACCATGGGAAATTCATCATGGGTGGTGATTTTAACGCAAAACACTCACAATGGGGTTCAAGAGTTACGACACCGAAGGGGAGAGAGCTATTTAAAGCTGTTACGGCCACTGGATGCGACTTCTTGTCTACTGGCAAGCCGACTTACTGGCCTTCCGACACACGGAAATTACCTGACTTGATCGACTTTTTCATCACTAGACAAATATCCAAGACATTCATTACTGTTGAAAATGGATTGGACTTAAATTCAGACCACTCGCCAGTATATCTAATCCTAAATGGCCATCTGAAAGAAATCGACATACCGCCTTATCTTTCTAATAGGCATACGGATTGGGAGTATTTCAAAGTGATGCTCGACAAAAATATTGATTTTTAAGTAAATATAACAACTCAAGATATGTTAGAAGCTGAAGTACATACATTTACGAAAGCAATTCAGGAATCGGCTTGGAAAAGTACTCCCGTTCCTAAACAAAAAAACTTTTATATTAAATATCCATCGGACATTTTAGATCTCATAAAGAAAAAGAGAAAACTACGCAAAAAAATGGCAAATCACCCGATTTCCCCAATATAAAACAGAATTGAACAATTTAACCAAGGTTCTCAGTTCTAAAATAAAGGTATTCACGAATCAAAGTAACTCTAATTATATTGAGAAATTAACGCCAAACAAACAATCCGATTATTCCCTTTGGAAAACAGTAAAAAATGCTAGAAAACCAATATTGTCAAATGCACCCCTCAGAAAGCCAAACGGATCCTGGGCCAAAAGCGACGAAGAAAAAGCGGAAGTTTTTTCAGAGAAACTCACTAAAACGTTTAGTCCCATTCTCTTCCATGGAACATTACCTCAGTTGGAAGGATCGCAAAGCGTAGAAGAAATCCAACCAGCAACAATTAAAGAAGTGGAAAATATAATTAAAAGTAGATTTAAACCAAGGAAAGCTCCTGGCTTCGACATGGTGACAGCTGAGGTACTGAAAAATCTAACGCGGAAAGCATTAGAAAAGCTAACATCGATAATAAATGCTTGCTTAAATCTCAGGTACGTTCCATTGTCATAGAAGGTATCGGAAATAATTATGGTACAAAAACCCGGGAAAAACGCACAAGAAGCATCATCGTATCGTCCAATCTCACTGTTGCCTATTTTGTCCAAACTACTTGAAGTTGTAATTATAAAAAGACTGCAGAACATAATTGAAGAAAAGAATCTTATACCAATTCATCAATTTGGATTTAGATCGCAACATTCTACAATCGATCAGATTCATCGAATAACAGATATAATTGAGGATGCGATGGAAAAAAAGCAAATTTGCACAGCTGTTTTTCTTGATGTATCTCAGGCGTTTGATAGAGTATGGCACCATGGCTTACTTCATAAATTAAAACTTCTCTTCCCACAGCATCTAACTGAGCTACTTGCCTCTTACCTGAGCGACCGCTACTTCAGAATCAAGCAGGGACAATCATATACTACGTTACAGCCAATAAAATCAGGTGTACCCCAAGGAAGCGTCCTGGGACCAATCTTATACATTTTGTTTACTAGTGATATGCCTACGCCCCCAAACAGCACAATCGCCACATTTGCAGATGATACCTGCATCATTACTACTGGTAAAAATGTAGTTGAGTCGTCGAACAGAATGCAGTCTTCAATTAACCTAATTGTAGAATGGACACAAAAATGGAATATTACTCTCAACGAGTTGAAGTCTATACATATAAACTTCACTAACAAAACGGATACGTATATCCCCTTATATATTGGGAATGAAGTAATTTCGTACTCCACCTCGGCGAAATATCTTGGTTTGACACTGGTGGCAAAGTTAAAGTGGAAGGAGCATATACAAAAAAAGTTGCAGAACTAAAACTAAAATACAACAAAATAAATTGGTTAATCGGCAAGAAATCACCCCTAACAACCAGAAATAAAATTCTTGTATACAATCAAACGTTGAAGCCCATTTGGACATACGGAATTCAGCTATGGGGATGCGCTGCACCGTTATACATCGAAATGGTGCAAAGGTTCCAAAATAAAGTTCTGCGAAAAATTGTAAATGCCCCGTGGTACATACGGAACTCAGATCTACATCGTGATCTTCACATAAAAACGGTTCGGGAAGTCATTCGCGAAACGGCATCGAAACACGCCACAAGGCTGCAAAACCATGTAAGCGCTGAAGCTCGACAGCTAGGAGAGGCCAGAAATAGCAGGCGTAGATTGAAAAGAACAACGTTCCATGATCTTCTAAGCAAATAACAAATATTATAATATTTAGTTTTTAATACATAGTTTAGTTTGTAAAAGCTTCTTAATAGAGCTTTTATTGTTTTACCTTATATGTTAAGAAAAATATTGCTTGTTAGTACACTTGTCACTAGTTGCAATTCGAATGAAATGTAAACCATATCTTGTTACGTTTCAATAACAAAAAAAAAAAATGTACATAGGATTCGATTGAGTTTCCAAGACTTGTCTCTTAACGGATCCTATATGTCGATAAAAAAATGTGTAAAACTTCAATGTGAGCTAATTGATTCAAAAAGATTTATAGAGATATTAAGCTTCACAGCTAACTGGAAGACGTAATGCTATAATAGTTCTACAAGAAAAAAAAAAATCTAGTAGAAGGTGTACCCTAAATAATAACATTGTTTGAGCTCGTATACGAAACGGCTCCCATTTGGTTTCTTTAAAATTATTACCTCTTTGTAGATCCCGACCCATTAATAACTGATTATCAAACGAACTTCGAGACATCTTGCTTGAACCGAATTATTTATGAATATGTCATTAAAACCATCATTTTTCTACGCATGTGCTGCTATTAAGGTCCGAACTAATCAAACCTTGAGGTTAATTGAGACCTTGTTCATTACTATTGTCCATACAAAACTCATTTCCTGGGAGTAGCGAGCGAATAATTCGCCGTTCATACGCATTTCACTGCTAAACAACCCATTATCCGCATAAAGGCAGCAACATTCGACGAGAAACTTTCATTATGACTGCGCCTACACAGCGCAACGGGCGCTGGACTCTCAACGACAATAATAAAAACAACAACAGATACACGCACGAAATGTTATGTGCAACATTTACACAAAGTGGCGAGCACAAGAATTGCTTTAAGAGACTTTAAACTCAGCAGCCGCTTATATGTTATGTGAGTATGAGTGAGTGTGTGAGTGCTTGTACTAAAGGCATTAGATGGCAGAAACGGTCTGCAGACACACTGACATGATCTTTGAAACCGCTATTGGAAAGGATCACCCACAATCGATCAACTGTAACGAGCTGTAAGTCAGCTGCAACAACAACAGCATGCCCAGTTAACTGCCAAGAAAAGCAAAGCAGATAAGCGGAAGATGAGCCGCATGAGGATACGCGGTGGATAATGGGTGGTGGAAGGCTGGGGAAACATGAGAATAGACACGGAATGCTGGTGCCTTTGAGTGAGAACCCCAAATGGCACCAACACTTAGTAAGTAATAGTAGCCGTTACGATGAATGCATAGATTTAACAGCTGCAACGGCATTCATCTGCAGCAACAACCACAACTGCAACAACAAGAACAGCGATAAATTGGTAAAGCAATAATGCCGCAGCACCAAGAAGAAATACCTTGCTTTCGTCAGCAAACCAAAAAACAAGACATCTACATAGTATGAAGAAACTACCACTAGAATTGTTTGGTCGAAAACACAGCGTCTAACTGCAGTTACAACAATAACAAGCAACAAAAGCGTAAAACGGCGAAGGACATCGGCAACAGATTTGGCGGTTTAAAGAACGGGGAAAAACCAACACATTACAGTGATCACGTTTTTTCAGCAATAGCAATATCAACAACAACAACAATAACAAATAAGGAAGGACTACGTTCGGTCGCAACCGAACATTTTATACTCTTGCAACATGCAAGAAACAAAGCCTGGGAAATATTTTAATGTGTAAGCCAATCATAAAGAGTAAAGTCAGTGGGTTGTTCGAAAATTTTGATATTAGTTACACAAGGTGCTTTCCAAAGTTTTTTTTTTTGGCAAAATCAATTTATTTTATTCAAAATAATCTCCTTTTGCTTCAATACAGCTTTTTGCACGGTCCAAAAGCATGTCGAACGAGTGTTTTAGCTCTTTGGCCGGTAGGCCGCCAGTGCGCCGGTGCAAGCCTTTTGAATGGCTTCTACCTCTGCATAACGCTTTCCTTTCATGGGCAAATGCATTTTTCCGAAAAGGAAGAAGTCGCACAGTGCCATATCAAGTGAATACGCGGAGTGGTTAATGGTTAAAATGTGATTTTTGGTCAAATAAAATTCTTTAATGATGTCCTTCGAATGTTGGATTTTGAGCAATTTTTGGTCGTCAATCAATTTGTGCGGAATAAACCGTGGAGATGCTAAATTCCATTTCCATGAATTTAATGATGATTTCGGCTGATTTTTGTTGAATTCACGCACAGTTTCGATGGAATTTCCGGTGATCACGGATTTTGATTGGTCCACTTGTTGATCGTCATTTATGTCCTCACGACCACTTTGAAAACGTTGAAACCACTCATGCATTCTGCTACGGGATAGGCAATCATCGCCATATACTTCTTTCATCAATTGAAACGTTTCGGTAAAAGATTTACCAATTTTTAAACTAAATTTAATGGTGGCTCTTTATTCGAAGCTCACTTTCACATCGATAACACAAACATACTGACACTTAAAACGCAATAACTTCACTTCCAATCAATGAAATGTCATGAAATTCTCACTGGACAATCGATAGAGATAGCAGATTCTAACGCATCGGTCGACATATAGATGGCGCCACTAGGGGGCGCTAGATTTTGTTTACTTTGGAAAGCTCCTTGTATGAGGGCTTGTCGAAGTTTTCGCTCAAATTTATGTATTTTCGCCACAGAGATGCACTGTTATGAATAAAACATGCTCTCTTATTTTCATTGGGTTAACTCACATATTGGTCACTATATCCATTACAAAGTCACCCCAAAATTCGAAAATATTTATATTAAGTATGGGGGTATAAGGGAACCGATTTTCGACAGACATATCATTTTAAGAGAAGGATTAGAAATCAATAGTTTTGTTTAATAAACCACATTATTAATTTGTTTAATATAATTAATCTTGTCCACATATTCAACACATTGAAATACATTTTCGATCAAAAGTCAACTATAGGCACCGCGGTCAAAATATTCGGTACCTAGGGGCCGATCCAAATTTATTGGATTTAAAAACTTTTTGGTTATAACGTGGCACACACTAAAGATGCTAAGCATGCAAAGTTGACTTATGTACTGAACTGAACGAATCAAGTGGAATTTAAAATTGTGCTATATGGGAAGTACTCGTGGTTATGTACATGATATGAGTTATGAGATTTCACCAAAACGTGGGCGATGCCACACTCATTGTCCAATTTCCACGGCGGCTCCCATAAAGCTCTCTCATACTATCTCAGTGGTTTAATGTCTCTGGCGTATTTAGTAATTGAGTTATCGCGCTTTCAATAGTTTTTAACAGTACCGTTATATGGGGAGTGAGCAGGGTTATCCTCCGATTTCATCCAATTTCACACTGTCGGTAGAAATTTTTATAAGGTCAGAACTCAGAAAATTTGGTTGTTGTAGGGCCACGCCCACTTTATGAAAAATTTTCTTCACAGGTGCCCTTTGCTACTGTAATCCTCTGTGCCAAATTACACCTTTTTATCTTATTTTAGTACTTGGCACTTTATATGGTTTCAGTTAATGGCGATTTGTGAGCGCTGCAGTGGTCCGATTACGCCTACGTACGAACTCGAAATTTTAACAGCTTTAACGCACGGACAGATAGACAGACAGTCAATCGGATTTCAGCTTTTCTCATTATCCTGATCATTTACATATACATAACCCTATATCTATCTCGATTAGTTTTAGGTGATATGTACAACCGTTAGGTGAACAAAACTATAATACTCTGTAGCAACTGGTTGCAAGAGCATAAAAATAATAACTATAGTGCCAATTACAGAGGCCGAAACAAAACTACACACAGCCAAACAACAATAGTGCCAAGTTATTTTCAAACAATGAAAACATGAAAATACCGTAAATATTTCTTTCTTTCAAAGCATTTCGAAGTGCAATAGCATCACGATATTCCAAATATACAGTCCCAGCAAAGCAGAGGAAGAATCTAATGTGAGCTTTTTGAGGAAGCCGAGAAAAAAAGATTATTTCCGATGTTTAAATAGACACTTGCATCAGTTGTAGACCAACGAAACAGGGTGTCTTACAACTTCCGGTAATTAAATCTCTCCGCAAGACCAAACAGATTCCCTAAAGTGGTATTCCACTATTCTTGTACTGTAAAGCAAACGGTTTAGGAATTGATATAGACAAACAATTGATGTAGAAAGCAAAGATTAGACGTCTAGTAAGTATCATAGATCTATTAAAACCAAAGACAATGCGGTAATAACCATGCATATATGTACGATTGTAGTTTATTAGTCTACAGTAAAGATTTGTGAAAAAAATTTCTTGGGAAAACGCTGAAGAAGAAGTAATTTAGCAAAACAGGGCTTTAATCTCCACGAACCGTCTTTTTAAAAAATTTTATTTCCTCTTTTCCTTTAAAGCCAACTTTTCCAGTGCCTTCCAAGTTATTGTTTATTTAACTAAATTGAAGAATAGTAAAATAATACTACAAGCTACTGTTTTGGGGCAACCAATGGTGTCCCCTCCAAATTTGAAGAATTAAGAACAAACGGTATATTAAATAGATGAAGACCCTACAGTTAGCTCGAGAGAAATTTAGTAAAACCTGTGGTTTCCCAGTTGTTCTTATTTCCTCCTAACCCATCAATATTTTTATTGTAAAAATTCTTTCATTGATATAATAGACTATTTAATACCGTAAACCATACATAAGTTTGACACAAAGTTTGTAACAACAAGAAAAATGTCGCAGATAGTCTAAAATAAACATAAGTACATATATATAACCATAACATATGTATAACATATCGATATGAAATTTTGCACACGTTCTTTTCTCCCCATGTCGGAACTCTATGGAAAACTTCTTTCCTCGGTGCGATCTCGGAACAAGTTTTTTCACTATTATATCATGTATCCTCTTCCTTTGCATGCAAATCATTGACCGGTTTCGTTTTCAGGTTTTGTTATACACTTTTACTTGTAAAGGGTATTAAAGCTGCGAAGTTAAAAATGTTTCTGATTCAATGATAATTGTTAAACAATTTTTTTTTGTAGAAAAAAAAATTAACATATGTATTTATTATTAAAGCGAAACGCCTCGTGAAAAATCTGCAACTGCTCTGTGCTTTTTAAATGTGTTGTGCTTTCCCAAAGTGTTTCAGCAAAGATAATTTTGAGGAATGACGTCGAGTTGACAGTTCTTGGCCAGATCCGTTCCAGACATGGAAACCTGTCTATCAAGGGAATACGATAAGTTTGCAAACGGTATATTGATATGTAAATACTGAACATGACAGTTGTTCATTGTTGAAGTAGCGAACAATCGAATAGGAAATCCAAATTACAAAAGTTCACTAAAGTTTTCAAAAAATGGTAATGGAATTCATCGAATATTTTGAAAAGTAGCATACACCTGAAGCAGAACAAAATTGGGAAATGAAGAACCGAGTGAGGAAACTATATTGATAAGGCATTATGAGTTCACCTGAGTTGTTAAAAGCATTACAGGATTGTCATATGAAGCCCATTTTTGAAGTTGACTGAACCCGCTTTTTCCGTGCTAGTGGCAATTGAAAACACTACATGTAGAAACTATTAGAAATTCACTATATCGAGTACGACGTAATATAGATTATAGATAACGCAATTAATATTTAAATTCGGTTAATAATATTAATAACTTCAGTGTTCAAGATTGAGATATTGTATAAGGTATAATCTCCCATCTAAGTTTGCATACGCTAAGCCTATGGGACCAATATCGCCTGACTGTAGCGTTGTTTCTTCTCTGACTGCTACCTACTGTACATATTCACACCGCTAGCGTATGCTCTATTCCCGAAATCATAATTAGTTTACATACATTTCTTCGCACCTACATAAAGTGCACTTATTGATGTGCAGTTGTTATCATTACATTTTTTGTATATGTGCCTACTGTACAAGCAAGCATATAATTGCCGCTCCTTGCGGATTTAAGTGATTGCTAAAAACAAAGTCATGACGACAGGTCATATTAAACGCAGTTCCTCTTCTTTTATTGCAATCTTATATATTTTTATGGTGCCTTCCTATGAGTACTGCGACCACCTGTCTTGAGTGTTAGGTGATGATGGCCTCGTTTACGTGCATCTCCAGAATACAGATTTCAATCCGGATAAAGTTGATTGTGAAGTTTTACTCAGCCGAGTAAATCAACACTTTGAGTGTTTTATACATCACCACGGTGTGCGTCACGCTGCAACGAAGTTTAAACCTCCAGACAGCCGTCCAGGTTACATCATCGGCAATAAATTACACCTGCAGGCCGTCTGCATCATCCGCTATGGTGGTCCACCTTCTCGTTATATATGCATCGAAAACTATCTAGTTGTGCCAGGACTTACGGAGGAGCAACTCCAGACACAGACTCTGGAATGTCAACCTTTTTCTAAATTTAGCATACTTAGTCGTGTCATCAATACAACAGAGCGATTAAAACGTTTTATGTCATGTGACAGCAGAAGAATACGAATGGGCTCTGCTTGTAACTGTTAAACAAGCTCAAGATAAGGCAAATGGACGAGAAATTAATGCTCCCAAATCAAATTCCTGACTAGACAGTCGAAATCATCTGTTAGTCTTAACCTTATATGTGAATCCTGAAGAGATTTTGTGAGTCGGCGAGCGTCTCCGAAATGTAGAAATATCTAACGAACAACGACCAATCTCATTCCCAAAAGATCATTTGATTCTCATAGATGACGTCTTCATGGAAGCATTCAGCAGATTTTACAGTACCTGCGACGACGGTTTTGGATAATTCACGCGCTTTCGCAAGTAAAGGCGTACGTGTAGAAATGTACCGTGTGTCGGAGACATCAGCGAATTCTTCAGAATCATGGCTTTGTTACCCCTGCTTCTGGGAAGCAGCGGTGGGTTCGGCCGAAAAGCATTTACTTCGCATTATGGGCCAACAGTCATTATTATATCATGAGCTATTAACGCTACTGACAAGGATTGAAGCTTGACTTAATTCACGACCAATTGTAGCCTTACATGATAACCCCGAAGGAGGTCTTAACGCCAGATGATTTCATAATTGGCCGACCAATCAATTGCGTCTTGAGCCACCGCTACACAGATGTATCGCACAACCGCCTCTATTATTGGCAGTGCTTGCAAGGAATGTTCGAAAATTTTTGAAACATTGGCAAAATGAATATCTGAATTCGCCTCAGGCCCGTAACAAGTGTTGGGGCATGGGTCGTATCGCGGACACCCATCCTGGCAGCGATGATCTTGTCTTCGTCATTACTATAGAATACAATGGAGGCAAAGGGTGGTAAGTCTAACCGAAATACACGAAGAAATTCTGAACCGCGATACGCTACGCCTATGGGACAAATATCGCCTGATTGTAGCGTTATTTCTTCTCTCTTTTGTTATTTGCATTCAGCTATTGACATATAGGCATATGTATGAACGTACATATGTTAGCGATCATTAAACTCCCGGTTAAGGCAGCTAGACAGCTTCTACTGACTAGAAAGCTGAAAGTTGGATGGGTAAACCGCTGAAGTTGTGGTAAAGGGAGGACCAGGCAAAGGAATGCAACAACAAGCCAAAATGTTTGCTCTGCTTGAAAACCGGTGCAAAGGAAATTAATCACTGGAAATTAATTACTGGAATCGTCAGATACCCAATATACAAGAAACAAGCTCAACAGGCCACATGAGGTTTGTAGACTGAATGCAAACCATTGTCAGGCGGCACAAGACTTATTACAAAAGTCAGTTGCCGAAAAGCAAATTGATGTGGTTCTACTAAGTGAACCATACAAAATCGAACAGGGCGTAACCTGGATAAGTGATGCCCGAAATAAAACAGTTGTTTGGAAATGTAATCTTATATAATATTAATGTATATAAATGCTACCTACCTCCTAGCCTTAACGACGAAGAATACAGGTGTATTATCGACAACCTAGTGGCCGATGCCAGATGCAAAACCAAAGTAGTAATAGCTGGTGATTTTAATGCCTGGTCTATCGAATGGGAGTTCAGAAGAACCAACAGCAGAGGAAAACTTACTAGAAGCCTTTGCCTCCATTGATCTGGAGCTTTTAAATGCAGGCAATCAATGCACATTTAACAAAGGTGGCCGACAATCGGCGATTGACTTAACGTTTGTACATTCGACCTTAGTTCGCAGATCTCACTGGGAAATTAGCGATCATTACAGCGATCACTATGCAATTATATTCGAGATAAATACTACACACGCATGACAGTGTGTAAAAAAAAGTAGTGGCGGCCCAAAACATTTGACCTTCAGACCAACTACTCTTCCTGACAATTTATTGTTCGGCTAACAAAGCTGCTTCCTCGATTATGAGCTGTATTAAGAGCGCATGCTATGCTTCAGTGTCCATGCTATCTCGACGCAAACACCACTCCCCAGTATATTGGTGGAACGAGAAAATCGCTAGACTACGTAAGGGATGCGTAAGGAATGCCTTAATACACCACCCTTCAAAAACACTTTAAGGACAAAAGAAAATTGCTAAAACAGTCAAATATAAAAAGTAAGTTTCCTTAAACAGTGCAACGACGTTGAAAACGCCTGGAGACTCGCATATGAAACGGTAATGGGAAAACTCCGCACTGGCGGTCAATGCCAACCGCCCCCTAAACACTTGAGAGAATAGTTTCGGTACTCTTCCCTATCCAACCCCACTCCATCAGGAGATTGTGAAAGTACCACAAACTTCGAGAAGCATGCCATCGGTTACGCCCATCTAAAGCCCCAGGACCAGATGGAACTCCGAATATAGCTCTAAAAACATCCATTGCTAGAAACATAGACATATTTCAAACAATTCATAACATATGTTTCCAAGAAGGCTGCTTTCCACTATATGGAAAAGGCAATATCTGATATTACTTCCGAAACCTAATAAACCAACAAACTCACTTCCGGCCTCTCCTCATGATAGACTTCGCTGGAAAAGTTCTGGAACGGATCATATACCAACAGCTAAATAAGGCAATCGACTATGCCGGTGGACTATCCCCAAACCAATTTGGATTCAGAAAGGCAAGATCCACAACCGCAGCGGTAACCCTAGTAAAGACCCTGGCTGAATGGGCTATAAGTGGGAAAAGATGAAAAAGAATGCCTTTAACTTGGCATAGTATATTGAGTGCATTAAAAGCTTATCCGTGCATCTACGAGTATACCTTCACAATATCATAGTAAGCTATTTCGAAGAAAGAACTTTGAGCAACAACACAATCGAAGGGTCCAAAATAACAAAGTCACTGGTGGAGTACCCCAGGGATCTGTACTTGGGCCGCTCCTCTGGTACATCATGTACGATGGAGTACTGCGACTGAAAGTACCCAAAAACATTCACATTATTGGGTTGGCAGACGATATCGCTGTTGTGATTATAGCAAAACACATACACGATATGGTTACGATAACCAACAGGACGATAGCCTTAATAAGCGATTGGCTCGAGCAAGACCCAAGCGGTTTGGCAAAAAAGTTCGCGATGTTGCGACGTTCAATATCAAGGGTGTAAGCATCACTACGTAACCATCAATTAAATACTTGGGAAGTATTCTTCATGCAAGGATGTCCTTTAAGGAACACTTAGCGTACACAGTACACATACGAAAAAACTACAAAAGTGTACAGAGCCTTGACCCGGTTAATGCTCAATACCCGTGGACCAAAGCAAAATAGAAGACGACTATTAACTGGTGTACTAAAGTCAGTCGCGCTGTTCGGCGTCCAGATATGGGGAAAAGCCACTTGCGCGCTGAGAGTATGTCCAGCGTTCCGCACAGTATCGGGATATACTGCCCTAGTGAATGCTTAAACCCTTTAGACCTCTTGGCCAAGATGATTCAATGCTTTACGAATGACAAGTTACCGCACAATACACTAGAAGGAAATGCAAAGGCAGAGACGGTGAATCACTGGCAAAAACGCTGGGAAGCGAAAACGGGCGATGGACATTCTGACTGATCCCCAACGTTGAACCATGGCTAAATTGATCGCGTGGTGAGGTAGATTTCTACCTAACTTAAATCCTCCCAAGACATGGCTACTTCAAGGCATATTGGAAACTCTTCGAACACGGAAATAACGATACAGTCATTATTGCAGAGGCGATACCGTCCCATCATAATAAGTTTACATACAGATATTTCCACTTTCATAAAGTGCATTACTTATTGAAGTGCAGTTATTATCAATGCATTTTTTGTACATGTGCCTACTGTACAAGCAGGCACATACATAATTGCCGCTCCTCGCGGATTTAAGTGAGTGCTAAAAACAAAGTCGTAACGACAGGTCATACTAAACGCAATTGCTCTTGCTTTATTGCAATCTAGTACACTCAATAACGCACAAGTCAATTTGCTTTGGATGTGCGCAACCTTTTCGGTTTGCTTTAGTTGAGAAAAATGGAACACAATCCGCTACATGCATATGCATGTCAGCCGTCAAATTCAAATTACTTAGATTGGCTTCAACAGAAACAAAGTAATTAAGTGTTAATTTAATTTAATATTATATTTTCTTCGTATGAAAATTGCAATTTCTTGAAAAGATTTGTTCACCAAATCTTTTAATGTCATCCCGCCTCCGCAGTCTTTCAATATTTACAGTTTCGTGTTTTTGGTACTCATTCATCCTAAGCTTGTCCTTTGTTTGTGTCTCGTTCACCGTTATCACACCAGTGCAATGACATTCAGTTGTGATTTTATTTTTTGTACAAATAACAGCTGTTTCATTGTTGTTGCTTGTACTTTGTGAATTAACCATTTGCTACACACAACGACACTTTTTTGGACTTCGCTTAAATTTCTTATTTAGAAAAAGTTGATCGGTGCGAGCACACCTTTCCTGCAATTGTTCCCTTTTTCACATTTTCCACGCTGTTCGCTTGATAATCTTTTGTTGCCAGCTTTTCCATTACTACTTATTTCATTGACTTTATTTTGTTTTTTTTTTTTATTGTTTTTTGCTATTTTTTCTGTTGCATGCTCACTGCCTACCGAATTTATCGCTGGCATAAAAATGCAAATGAATGTCGATAATTCAAACGATAAGTTTGTCTTTTCGCTTGTTTCGACTACTGTTTAACGCTGCTGCCTCAGCGCTTCAGCTGTAGCTGCCACGTTTGTTTTGTTGTCATTATTGTTGCTGTTGTCACAGTTGTTGTTGTGAATGCAGTGTTTCTCCGTTTTTCTATGCGCATTCAGTTGTTCACCTCTTTTTATGGGCTCTTTAGTCTAACAATGCAGCTAGAGGCGCTGAGATTAAACTACCGCTAACTCGCCGCCGCCTCAAAGGATACCCAAAGTGTAAAAGAAAGCAAAACAAGGACGGCCAATCGGCACAATGGCAGCCACCGTAAGTTACAACGGCAACAGCATAAAACATTTGCATCATTTACAAACAGAGTTGAAGCATTGAAGTATGATCACGATTCTCAAGTTGAGACATTTGATGGCGAGTTTTCTTCTTTTTTCACTTATTGCTTTTTTCTTCATTTCTTTGATATATTTTTTTATCAGTTTCCATCGGAGTATTTGGAAAAGCTACTCAGTGCACAAATGACGGCAGGCAGCAAATTTTGGTCGCTGGGAGAATGTGAAGGGTTGTCAGTGTGACAAATAAAAAAACGGTAGCTTTCTAGCAATAGCATGTGACAAGTACTAAGTTCAGTTAGACAGCCAGTGATCAAGTGAAAGCTGTATTAAACTTTTTTTGCAGAGAAGGTGCCTCAAGCTTTAGCAACACCCACTGTTATTCGGTGACCTTGTCTCCAGAAGAGAAAGGCAGTGACACTTAATACTGAGAAGAAATCAACCCGTTAAGTACGCTTTTTGAGTCAACAGTAACGATCTGGATATTGTAACAAGTTATACTTCTACATATTCAGACATAAACCTGACATATCAAATATATGGCTTGTATCTAAGGAGTTCCCGTGTGATTCACCGTTTTTTCCAAAAACTTAAGGGGTTACGTACACTTATTTTCTGAAAAAACCCCGGTTTTGGTTTTTCTAACAAATCTTATGCCGAATATATATAGTACGTAGGTGAGTGTATAAGTTATATATGGTAAATGTATATACATATAAAAATGCTAAAATTGCGATCCTCTAGTTGACGTTTTACGTCGTAAGGTATTTCATTGGCTTTGATTCCAGCAAGTTGCAAGAGTATAAAATGTTCGGTTGCACTCGAACTTAGCCCTTTCTTACTGGTTGTTTTTATAACCAGTAAGAATTCTTCATTTATTTTTCAAAATCTATGTCGTCCCCTGAAAGGATTCCCCCTTGGCCACAATACACTTGTGCCAGCGTTTTTCCCAATTCTCGAAAAAGTTGAAGCCAACTTCCGGAATAGCTTTCAATGAGCGTAGCGATTCACATTTAATGTCTTCAATTAACTTAAAATGGTTTCCCCGGAGCAGTCGTTTGAGTTTGCTGAATGGCCAGAAGTCACACGAAGCTAAATCAAGCGAATACGGTGGTTGCGTTTCGATATTTAAATAAACAACTCACGAAGAATCAATGTTGTATACGAGGGTGGATAATCGTCTGTTTCCGGGAAGTAAGCATAAATTCAAGACTCATCGCCAGTAATAATACGTTTCATGATACCCTGGTAGTCGGAAAGCATTATTACAGACGTTAACGAGACGCTGTTTTTTTTAAAAAATTTAGTGATTTTGGATCCGATCGGGCTATCACTTTCTTAAACCCACATGATCTTTCAAAATGGTTTTCACTGATCCTTCTGATGTTCCAACGATGCCAGTAAGATCTCTGACTGCTAAACGACGATTCTCAAGCACAAACTACTTTATTTTATTGACTTGTTGATCATCAGCTTGATGTTGAAGGCCGTCCTAGATGTGGTTCGTCATCAACGCGTTCTCTTTGAATAATATGTACCAGTCAAAACCACTAGCTCCCGACAAACAATTATCACCGAAGGCTTTTCCAGCGTTTTGAACGTTTCGGCATTAGAAATTTGATTCTGCGCACAAAATTTAATTAAATTTCTTTCTTGAATAATTTTACTCATAGTGAAAATCGCCGAATGCACTTTATGTACTTCAAACAGACAAGCGTATACTAAACAGTAATGTTTATTTTGTTGTGACATTTGGCACACACGACACTGAAGCTAATACCAACCTATAAACAAAAATATTTCTACGCAGCTAGTCACCTCAAACACGTTTACGATGTAAATTTTGAAACCGGTCTTATTTCATACAACTTATTAAGTAAATGCCATCAAAGCTAAAAATTAGATTGACGTTCCCAAATATTTGCATCCTCCATCCCTAACACAGGGCCGGGTTCAGGATTGAGCTAGAGGCGGAATTAGCCAAGAAATGGATTTCCATTCTGAAACCATTATCAGTAAAAATTGAAATATCGGAACGGAATCTTTGTACACACGATCCCAGGCCAAAAATGGGGGACTAGTTCGTAAATGGGCGTAATCACACTACTGCAATGCCCACAAAACGTCATTAAATGAAAACTTGAAAAGTGTTATAATTTGATTTGTAATTTGGTCCTGGGATCTCAGTAGTACTAGAGCACTTGTGCGCTATACATTTTGTAAACAGACGTGACCCGCCCTCTTATAAATTTAATCTACATACTTCCTAAACCACTAAAGCTTCAATAACCAAATTCACTTAGCACAAATCCTTTAATAAGCCCTACCGACAGTTTTATCCAAGCCGGTTCCAAATTAGGGCAAAGGGCGTGGCACCACTCACAGTCAAGTGAAAATGTATATCTTGGTACCTACTCTACTGATATCAACCGAATTCGGTATGTAATATTATCCTGACATTCCTACATTACAGTGTGAAAACAGACGAAATCAGACGAAAACCACGCCTAATTCCCATATAACACAATTTGAAATTCCAGTATACTTTTATAGCTGACTTCTCGCCGAAAGTGTCCGTGAGATATATTATTGAAATTCGGGAAATGTTTATTCGAATCAATACTTGCCTTATACCACAATGTGGGACTTATTTTGAAGAAATGGAAAGATATTTGTCCAATAACACCATTTTTTGTGCCTGATCGACAAATTATTACTTATAGTATATTCAAAATTTTGAAATATACGACCGACTTTACTCCACATACATGTTTACAAAGTGCTTGAAAATAAGCTTTCAAATATACCTTAGCAATATCAACAATTGATGCAATCAGCCCATTCATCCATTTGATGCCTCCAATATATCGCACTGTATACTTGTATGATGATTTCGGACTTTCCACCTGACTTTAAACCGTTTAGTTTGGTCAAAATTGGTAATATTTTAATGAAACTAAGTGAGGGTTTTTCTTAAAAGTTGTAACATTATACTTATGGTTTGGTGCAGGACTTTTTGAATCTAGCGCCCCCTGGTGGCGCCATCTATATGTCGACTAGTGCGTTGGAATCTGCTGTCTTTATCGATTGTCCAGTGAGAATTTCATGACATTTCATAGATTGGAAGTGAAGTTATTGCGTTTTAAGCGTCCAACATTAAATTTTGTTTTAAAATTGGTAAAACTTTTACCGAAATGTTTCAATTTATAAAACAAATAAATGGCGATGATTGACTATACCGTAGCAGAGGGCACGTGTGCTTTCAACGTTTTCAAAGAGGTCGTGAGGACATACATAAATGACGATCAACATGGGGGCCAACAAAGTTCCGTGATCACGGGAAATTCCATGTAAACTGTGCGGGAATTCAAAATCAGCCGAAACCATCATTGAAATTCATGGAAATGGAATTTAACATCTCCAAAACATCGATTTATCCCATTTTGCCCGAACATTTGGGCTTATGAAAGGCGTGTGCAGGGTTTATTCCGCACAAATTGACTGACGACCAAAAATTGCCCAAAATCCAACTTTCGAAGGATATCATTAAAGAGGTCAAAAAGTACAAAAACTTCCTTTACAATATTGTGACTGGTGATGAAAAGTGGTGTTTCTAATATGATCTCGAAACGAAACGCCAGAGTGCTGAATGGAAGACACCGAACGAGCCGAAACCCAAAAAATGGCGCATGGAGAAGTCAAAAGTGAAGACAATGCTGATTTGTTTTTATGATTCCAAGGGTATCCACAAAGAATTTGTTCCACCCGGTCAAAATGTTAATGCGGTATTTTAAATTGGAGTTTTGAAGCGTTTGGTGCGCCGTATCGCCTAGATGAAAGTTGACGTTTTTTGCACGATAATGCGCCGTCTCATCGATCGACGCTTGTGATCGATTATTTGACCAAAAATCCCGTATTCACCGGATATGACACCGTGCGACTTTTTCCTTTTCGGAAAAATGCATTTGCCCATGAAAGGAAAGCGTTATGCAGACGTAGGGCCATTCAAAAGGCTTGCACCGGCATACTGGCGGCCATACCGGCCAACGAGCTAAAACACTCGTTCGACATACTTTTGGACCATGCAGAAAGCTATATTGAAGCAGAAGGAGACTATTTTGAATAAAATAAATTGATTTTACCAAAGAAACCATTTGTTCTGTTTTTTTATGTCCTATGTACTTTGGAAATCACCTTGTATATTAAATTTAACCTCTTGGGTTACAAAAAGTATGCCGGATTTTGCATTTCGAGGCATTATGTTGGTACTCATACCACTCACTAATGCTGACAAGGTTAGTCATTATGACTGTTTATTTAATTTTTGACAGCTGTTTTCATTAGACGAGTTTTGGTTGAACTTAGTCCGCGACGACCCAGATCTCCTCCAGAGGGTCATAACTGTTGACGAATCATGGGGTTATGGCTATAATATGGAAACCAAAGCGCGTCAAGTTATATCGAATATGCAGGTTTTGGTAGCAGTTTTCTTCCGTTAAAAGATCGTCGTGCATAATAAGTTCTCGCGCAAGGGTCGTACGGCCAATAAAGAATATTACCAGCAAGTTAAAAAACTTATATTAAATTTAGCCTCTTTGTTTGAGTTTATATCACATATAGCTCATTTCAGAATAATTTCAATACAATTTTCGCTGATGGGAAGTAAAATATGGTAATAAAACATGACCTTCGAAATAAGTTAATATGAAACCAAAATTGATTGTAATCCATTCACGATTGCGTTCCCTTCCCTCTCACTACATTTGAATGAGATATTTTTGCCTTCTTATTAACTTTCAATTATTCCGGTACAACCGGACAAAATATTTTTGACTGAAAGTCTATATATGAACTGATTTAGACTTTATTGATTTTCAAAATCGTACAAAACAAATTTGATCCATCCAACATCACACAAGCAAATTTTATACAGATGTGATGGGAGCATAAAAATATACATCGTATTTGACATATTCCTCAAAAACATTGATGTAGTAAGTGAGAGAATAGTTAATAAAGTTAATAAAGCATTAGAAACATTTCTGTCAGGGTGTGTTCATCATCTTTTTACCCATGATCCCATTTTTACTCTTAGCGGCCCTGCCTAATACTAAGTGTACAACATTAACTTCTCCATTATGTATTTATAGCAACAATAACTACTTTAACCAGATTTAGAAGTTCTCTTAAGGAACTGTAAACTATAATATTGCCACCGTGTAATTTAATCTTTCTGTCTTCTTACCGCATCACCGAAAAATAATTCACAAAACAAGCAAAATGAAATTTAAAAAAAAAAAAAACAATTTCAATACTAAATACCACAAACGATTATGTTAAATTGTTAAATGATAAAAATGAGTTGAAATATGACAAGTGTCCTGTCATTAGCCAAACAATTAACATATTTAAACGGCATACGACAACAACAGCAAAATTTGAGAGAGAAAAAGTTTCGAACATACAAAATGCCGGCAGACATGCAAACCGCCACCTCATATCTACTTGCCGAATGGACGGACGGACGTTGAAAACAAATCGGCTAACCGGTGAATGAATAAGTGTGCAAATGCCAGCAAACAGCAAAAACAATGCCGCAACGAAACAACGAATGAAATGAAATAAAGCAACAGGCCACGGTACCGAGACAGAGAAGTAAATTGTCAATAACTCATGCGCGCCAACAGCGATGGACGGGCGTGTTTTTCAGCAATCGCCGATGATTGTTTGTCCGTTGCAACTGTGCGGTGCCTCCCGCTTGCCGTTTGGCCACCGCTAGCCGCCTGTCGGAATGCCGGTTAGTAGCTGCAGTTAGGCTGCAGCAGCTACAGCAGCTGCAGCGGCTAACAAGTGATACTCGGCGCTGTTAAAACATCATTAATGGTGATAATTAGCCTTTCGATCGTCGTGCGCTAAATGCTAAGCCTTCCGCTGTGCGCAGTTTGTTTACGCAGCTGTTGTGCATTTTTATTGATGATTTATTGCCGTGCATTACATCATCATATGCGCAAAAATAAAAAAAAAGAATAATTATGAGTACTAATTTTAATAAAAATTTTATGCTGATAGTTTTAACCTTAATGGACCAGAAATATTTTATAACCAAATACATAGAAATCGTAACCTTCATTTGATGAGGTCACGCTTCAATTAAGGAGCCAATCAAGCTTTGATTTTATTACTTTGACAGTAAAAATGTTTCTAAAGCTATTATAGAGAATTTTGCTGTGAGAATAATTCTTGAAAGGTGCTATATACACGTGCGTTCGACTTGCAATCGTAAAACCTCATTTCCTTTTTCTCAAAGCTCTTTAGAAATTTCTCATAATATTTAATAAGTATAAGATCGTGAACTCTACAGAAAATTACTTTCAATTATTCTTTTTCGGTATTGATTTTAAAGCTTTTCTTAGGGAATTCTCGATTTCAAAATGTTCAAAACAGCACAGAGCGAT